>JAQIWT010000965.1:0-13373 GCA_034696485.1 Isohypsibius dastychi | reverse complement strand
TCCCAGTTTTCCCAAGGTATTTAGTTCAATGCTTTAAAGCTATGACTTGAGATCAGCAGTTCTTCTTAGAGCAACTGCGGGAAATTCGCACATCAAGCTTAGCCAGACTGATTTGTGATCTCATTGCGATGGACATGGCTTCGGTGTTCGTATATTGGGTCAAGAATCACATTTCATAATGGTTTTTCAAGAGTCAATCTAATCGGTCGATTGTTCCAGCCTTGTTGATTTAAAACTCATCTTCCATTGAATCTTTCTTCAAGATTATGGACAGATTTTGCAATTGCCGGAATCCTTCTCACCACTTCTACTTCCCCACAGCAGCTGTGATCGGTTCTTTTTTTCGAAACTGCAGCTACAGCAACTGTTGAAGATAATTTGACACTCTTCTCCAGTGACCGTGAATGTGATTGTCACTGATCCAAACATCGACTGTAACCGTTTTTGTGAATTCCCCGTTTTATTGAACCCAGGGAATCACAACCCCGTTTTCTTGAAACATTCACCGTTTATGTCACTCGCAAATCAAGGAAAAATAGCTCGTCTGATAATACAGCTTTTTCTACAGGAAATTCACGTCGGGGCGGGGTGCAGTATGTGGAATAAGGAGGAATACTGGTGTTTACATTTTGAAACGGCTGACTGAAAAGCTGAAACTGAAACTAAAACTGAGCTGCATCATCAGATGAGGTATTCTCCCTAACTTGCAATTGACAAATACCTTAAATGGTTGAGGGTTCGAGAAAACGGGTTTTGTGAACCGATTCAGAAAAACGGTTGGGCTCAATGAAACGGGGTTCGTGAACCCCAGGTTTAAGGAAACGGGGAGTTAGCAAATTCAGTGGTGACGTTCTCAAATGACAGCGTTTTAGCGCAAAGACCTTGTCGAACGATATTCCACAGTGATTTCACAGTGATCTTTAATTATTGACTGACCATTCCGTGGAGATGCGCTTGAAAAGGTCAGTTAAAATTGAAAATCCACGCGGAAAAAGTTTAGACATGACTGCTATCATAATTGTCAATCCGAAAATTCACCCTCAATGAATTCTCGTTCTTGAGGGATGTCAACGGCTTCTATCGCTATCAAGAATCCAGAATATTGAACGACGCCATCGGTTTTTAAAGTAATCTACAAATTACAGTAAACGGTAACGCTGAAGAATTAATAAGCTCATAAAATCAAATTTATTTACCCGTGTGAGCCAAGATGAAGTGATAAAGTCAAGTGGCCCTTGATCACCGCAGAATTTTGAAGGGTTTATTATGTCCGATGTCGCCATCACATCGGAGACTTTCAGATAGTCCGATGCGCAATCCGACGATTGTTCAAGGTCAAAGTGTTGACTGTTAATCTGAAGATACATAGATCAGTACTGAAAAAGAGCATACGTCAATCGTTCTGAGAATACCTTCAGTCTTTGATTCGGCCGAGAATAGATGAGCCAGTCACACAGAAAATTCGATGAATAGTTTTGAGGATATTCGGGAGATGATATAACCAATGCTTTTTCGAGCGTGACCAATGCACTCCCGCAAGAACCTGTTCGAATAGCAATGGAGATATATTAATTTCGGTGTGCATTGACCACCTACCAGCTAGCTGCAAAGAAATCAATTGCATGCTTGTTCCTCCCGACTTGTCAAATAAGCCATTTGATGCGAAATTGATTCTCTGGAAATGCCATGTACCATTTTTGCCTCTTGGAGACGCCAATGGTGCCACATACCACCGGGGAGACAGTGTTGACAAGTTGCACAGCACCATATTTTAAAAACGATCGCTGTGTTGCCCCGGGAACAGGAATTGTTACATCGACAAACTCTTCGATGCTCATGTTGGTGTTGCTCAGGGTACGGTTGATCTCTGGGCTGAACAAGGTCTGAAGAGAATTGTTAAGAAGTATCTAAAGACATGGGATCACGTGAGTTCAATGGGAATTGCTGACCACTAGGTTGCTCCCCCGACTGAAGTGCACTGTTGTGTTGCATTTTGGGTAGAGCACGGAAGGGGCGAGTTCGAGGAGTTTATTATCAGGCAGGAACAACGCTCCGTTGCAAACTGTAACGAAATCGCTTGAGCTTGAACTTCACAGTATGTTTGGAAATGCACAAACCCTGGATCTCTCTCAAAGGCACTGCTTCAATCTCCAAGACAAAGCCTTTGTGAAGATTGGTGATGTAGCCATAAAAATATATCGTCTATAAAACAGTTTCTGATTCGGCAATGTGCCACATGTATGAGAAGGAATTTGCACACTCCACGACAGAACTACTTGCTTTGCAGAATTCTTTGGTTATACGTACCAGCGATTTGGGCGTGGAAATATTGACCGGACCAGTGCGGCCACAAAATGCCCCTATTATGACTGTTGGCCCCTCCACAGTGAGTCGAGATGTGCCCCAAGTACATTCATCTATTTCAACTGGCAAATCGAATTGAACTGTTTTCACCTGAAATACTAGAAGTCCCAATGACGATCATCATTTGATCAGCACTTAACAGACCAGAAGCATGTAATCATCGGATGCTTCAATATACCAACGACAAATTTTGTAGAAAGACCCGTTACCGGGTGCTCTTGGAGAAGTGATGGTTAAACGTGAACCAAGACCGATTTGTTGTCGACCTCCACAAGCTGGGATCGGAACTGCGGTCGTAGCTTAAATAACAACAGAAGTGGTTTTGATAATATGGCTCACAGAAATTTATAATAGTTTGATGATACTTCTGACTCTTTTTTCAACCTTGCCGGGTTTCGAGACGTTTTTTGTAGTCCCATTCACAACTAAAAACTATGAGGCATGAAAAGTGTATGTTCAATGTGTGAAACTCACCGGTGATTCGTAACTTGAAACCGGGATTTTGATCACTGTAATCCGACTTAAACTTGAGGACCTGAAAAAGGGGAAGAGGAATTCCTATAGTGGGGGAGTACCTGGAAGTGACTCACCAATGAATTTGTTGTTGTGATTAAAGTGTTATTCTGCAGACTGTCGTCATTTGTGCACAAGCTGACGGTCGTATATAACTCTCGAAATTCAAGGATGTCGCTGCAGTCAAGATCTTCCACCTCAAACGTGAGTAATTCAACCTGAAATTCTGGCGTAGTATGCATTTCCTGATTGCTCAGTTTGAAAAATCTCTTACCCGGAGGCGTTTTCCTCGAGGAGCCGTGATATTACGTGAGCAAACGGTCGATGCTGGATATTTCTCGGGGTGATTGGGTGAATGAACGATCATCGTCTCTGATTCGTTAATCGTTCGAACGGTTGGCTCGGCGCAAACTTGAAAGTAGTGTTTGGACCATTCTTTTCAGTCGAAGGATATTTACTCACTGTCTGTCGTCGGGAACACGGGCTGATAAACAGTCACATTGAGACTGAATTTGGTCGATGACCAGCTTCTACTGTCCAGTTTGATCACCTTTGAAAGTCATCCAACGCCTTAATCGATAGTGCAATCTAAAATATTCAAGTTGATATGATCTCACAATCAGTCTTCTAGATTGAAAATCGGTAGGTCCCGCGGTTCCACAAAATTTAGTTCCGTTTACTCTGCCCATTACCGCGTCGGTTTCTAACAGCTCGAGAAATCCACATGAGCATCCATCACCTTCTAAACTACAGTTTCCCATTTCAAACTCGTTCGCTGACACCTACAAAAACGAACAAATGCTAATGATGAAGTGAGAACGATTTTGAAACGAACCTTTATTCTTTGGAGGACTGACTCAACATTAATAGTCAGTAAACACGACAGGTCGGAATAAGATGGCACTACACTTGTAGCCGGCAAAAGTGTTTCCCTGCATCCCAATTACCCAGGGAAACTTTGTTTGGGAAACTTTAGCAAAGTTTCCCTCTTTGTTTCCCTCATCAAATTTTCAGCAAAATGGTGACTGTTATTGAAATTCCTTGCTTCTGAATGGTTCTGGCGTTACTCAAGAGATAATCTGGTATTTAACTGCCGACCAGAATTACCAATGGTCAAAAACGAATTATTCAGGACCAGTGGCTAAGATATGCAATTTGCAAATTTTAGCCCCAGTTTTGGATATTGGAATGCAATAATAGATCAATTAAATGCTCACTTGATCCTGATGAGAAAATGGCGAGGATCCTTGCGGAATGTACGAAAGGTTATCGTCATATACGAAGCGATTGGGAAGCAGCGAGGGAAATTTCGCCAAAAGTTGGCAAAGTTACCCTCACCATACAAAGCGATAGGGAAACAGTGAGGGAAACTTTGCTAAAACTTTGCAAAGTTACCCTCGCTTTACGAATCGGTGGGGAAACATCGAGGGAAAATTTGCCAAAACCCAGCAAAGTTTTCTTCGTTGCTCAAACTGACTGCAAAAAAGTGAAACTTTGCAAAGGTTTTCTGTTTATACTGAACAAACCAGGGACAGCACTTCTTACACAATTTTGTTCAAAAGCAGACGACAATCATATTGATTAAGGATTGACCACCTTGACTACAGTACGCTATCAAGTCGGACCATCGTCGCGAGTGAGTGATCGTAAGCAACACTGGCCTGTCAGGAAGATAAGAAATCCTTTGAGCGCAACGACACTGTTGTCGTTTCAATTCCGCAGAAGGTATGAATGGGCCAAGTTTTCAGAGTCTCTTTCACTGTGAAAGACTTTTTATTTAGTCACGTGTGGTCGATGGCTGAATCGACGACAGCCGTTCTATCCTTATCATGTGGCAGATTATCCGTGATACCAGCTGGTGGCCAGACATTTTATCCGCAAACTTGGGTGCCGTAGAATTGTCCGCCCATGCAAGCTGTTCCACCAGCATTCTGCTTTCCTGAATCCAAATGCTGGTTTTCAATCTATGCAACTGTGCAGGTGATTCGAACAAGATTGGGGATGAGCTCTCAGCTGGGACAGTCAAAGGAGAATTGAATATGATCCAACTGCCAAAACGCTGTTTTGCTTGCCTCGAATTAGTCTCACCTGAAAACTACTTGCTGACATAGGCAGCCTCCAGTGTTTGTGGTTGATGCTACCACGGGAAATGTGCAACTATGCCTCTTAATTTGCTGAATTCGCGACTTAAGAAAGCATCCGAAATCAGAAAGTGGCGAAGTGCACCTTCTGCGACGGGGCTGAATATGACCCATTCCAATAATTCAGTTTTTCAAAAAATTAAAGAACTCGGTCTTTGGATGGTTCTTCATTGTTATAAGCTTCATGTGATTGATCAAGCTGTGTTTTTGATCTACAGCTGCCCAAGGTATTGTGTTTCAGGTTTCACGTGACAATCTGGTTTGAAGCGATCTACTGTAGCGATCTGTATTTGCTGTGTAACAACTAACAAATGGATTTCGTGATGGTTCCGGCTGGCTCTCAAGGTTTTTAGAGAATGGAAAGTTCAATGGCTTTTCGCAAAGTTACTTCCGTTTACAGTTTACACCCATCGGTCGGGAAACTTTGCTGACTTTCAGCAAAATTTCTCTCCTGTCCCCCTATCGATTTGTATGGTGAGGGGAACTTTGCCAACTTTTAGTCAAGTTTCCCTCGTTGTTTCCCAATCCGTTTGTAATGTGAGGGAAATGTTGCATACTTTTCGCAAAGATCCTCGCCAGTTTCTGATCAGGATAAAGTGAGTATCCAACTATTTTATCATTGCATATCAACAGCGCAATTTTGATGAAATTCGAGCATTGCATGGCTTAGCTTTCGGACCAAAATAATGCATTTTGATTATTTGGAATTCTGGGGTGCGGCGAAATATGAAATTATCAAAGAAATAGAGATAGAATCATTCAGGAGCTAAAACAAACAGTTTCAGTCACCATTCTGCTGAAAATTTGATGAGGGAAACAAAGAGGGAAACTTTGCTAAAGTTTCCCAAACAAAGTTTCCCTGGGTAACTGGGATGCAGGGAAACACTTTTGCCGGCTACAGGCGATCGTCCGTAAAGAGTCGCCGAGATTTCTTCGAACGTGTTTCCGCGGAGAACCATTGTTGCTCATTCCGCCGGGCATCGGAGCAGGTATCGTTGAGTATCTTCTGTGGCGCCGTTCATTATGTCTTTCAGGTGTTGTGATAGAGATCTATTTGGGCCACCGGCTCATTCATCATGGTATGAGATGATGGTCACGCGGATTTCGGCCTTGGTGAGTAAGGGGCGTTCTATCGCGATATCGGGGAGGTCTGAGAGAAGTCAAAATTTGAATGTGGGTATTTCTTCCGGAGCGACTCGATGGTTTTGAGAGTATCTGGGGCAATCGTGTCTTCGGAAGAGACGATACACACTGCTCCGTTTACCTTCACTTCCTGTAGCTTCCGGTTTACCACTTCGCAATCGACTGCCCGGAGGTCACACCTTTGCGGCGTTCTCCGTTCTCGTCAGATCTGTTTTGATGATTGTGTTCAAACTTTTCCTATCTGTCATCCATCCGGCAGTAGAAAGACAGAGTTGGCAAAAAAAGCAAAGGCTTCCCCAATTGCCTGCAGGCCAGGACTGCAATACACCGAGAAATCCAATAAATATGAAGCGAAAATATGATCCATGGGTCTTCGTTTATTGCGTCTTTGACTGACACGTTGAGTTCTTCAAGCAACATAGCCGCATTCAAAGCAGTTCAAGTTGTTTCATTAAACCAACCAGTTGGTAATAGGAATCTTTTTGTTCAGAATCGCTTGTTTCATGATTAGAATCGAGATCAGAAAGATCTGAGACCATTGCATTATCTCCTTCCAAATTGCTTGCGTCATAGGCAGAGATGGAAGACTCTTCTGCATCTTCTTCTTCAATACTGCGTCTTTCATGAACCGAATTGGAATCCGGATAATCAGAGGTCCTTGCAAAATGACCAGGAACTCTTGTCTCAGGAGCAGACTTGGGATCTGTAGAATCAATATCATATCCTTCTGAAGCAACGCTCGGTTCGTGGGCAGAATGAGTTCCGGAAGATCTGGTGATCGCGGACTGGAGGCGCTATAGAACGTCACAGTTTGCACCGGAATGTCAGCAGCATTTACTGGTCGACGATAATCAGTCGAAGATTCGGAGATTTTGGGGGTGGGTTTCGATTCAGCATGGGAGAGTTTTCTAACCTTGAAAATCCAGACTGCAGATAATATCAACACGGCGGACACGGTAAAGGCGAGAGCTATCCCCGCTAATGCAGCACCAGAGAGGTGGTACTCAGGATCACTGTAACTTCCCCGTTCTGGAAGGATTAGCAGTATTCCACCGGGAAGAACGATCGCCCCAGGATCTATCGAAGTGTTGATGGGGACACCCAGACCAGGGAAAAGTTGTGCAAATGGTTTGGCCGTGCTCGTCCAGTTTTTTTGACAGTTGGTTTGATCACCGCTACGCTTACAAATGTTGATTTGGCAATGGAAGTACAGTTCGTCCGAGGCACTTGACTGGAATTGTGGGACAACAAACTGGAGAAAAAATGGAGCTGTGTCGGTAATAGTTGTAATTCGAGAAGCGTTTCCTTGAATACATCTGTAACATAGAACGCATTGATGATAAGATTTGTGGTTTTTATCAGAGTCTCACCCTCTTGAGACAATCAGTTGGTGAACTGGTTTGTAGAACGGGTCAGGATTGGGAGCAACATCGCAGTGATCCACAAGAATCATGAAATTTGGTCGGTCGCGTTCGAAAAGATCGAAGCGAAGTGACATAACCTGTTTTGGTTGGCGAAAATTCAGGAATTGCGGAATGATAGCAGTATCATAAGTTGCACTGGAAATAAAATTTCAATTGACTCCCCAGGCAGATTTAAATTTTACTCACTCAATTGGAATAAGAAATTCCCCGGTTATCCCGTTGAGTTTTATCATTCTGGTGGGTCTTTTAGCAAGTGGTGCGTTCGCTGCAGGCTTGGCAACAAGGTTGAATTCACATCTCAGTGCTTCCTGGTACACTCTTTCCACAGACATGGGAAAGGCCCCAAGTCGGATAGTTATGAAAATCGGTACGTTGTAAGTTACATTACTACCAGCAGTTGATGACCTCATATCACAACTGCCTCGACTGATATACAGAGATGGTAACACTGCTGCTGTGATATTCATGGCGCAATTGGAAGTGCCAGAGTAACCGGCTCTGATGTTTGTGATTGTCAAGTTTCTATCCAGATCCAAGAGACTGAATATGACGTCGGGGAGGCTCCGATAGTCGATGTAGAGGGAAAGCGCATCTTTGAAGCAAGTAACGGAAGCTACATCTCGAATCTGTGAATAACGAAAATTACAAATGAAGTTCAGTGTTTTCTACTGGAAAACTTCACCAGAATTGGAACTGGAGTGGTGGGTGATTTGGTCGTTGACAACCTCGATGTGCTCATGAACGTGGTGGAGGAGGGTGGGGGAATTGTAATAGGAGAGGTGGTTAATTCTGTCGTTGGCACCGTCGATGTGCTCATGGAAAATGTGGAGGAGGGTGGGGAAATTGTAACTGGAGAGGTGGTTAACTTTGTCGTTGGCACCGTCGATGTGCTCATGGACGTGGTGGAAGGGCCTAGGTCAAATTGGGGAAAGAGTCCGCTGTAGAGTGTGTTGAACGCACCGTCTTCAACAATTACAGCAGCTGGCACATTTTCGTTGACACTAACTTCCATCAAATACGTTTTTGATACCGGACGAGACCAAACCGGTAAAGGGGAACATTGTTTATAACAACGGTTTACCGGTGCCCTTCGACAGATATGCACTCGACAGGAATACACGAGTTTACTGGAATTCGTTTGGTTAAATCGAGGAATGGCGGTCCGGAATTCTAATGGAGAAAGGTGACTGAATGCGGATATTCTTTGCTGTTCTCCCGTCAAACAACTGCAAAATGTAACTTCAGTGGTATGAACTTAATGACATATGAACTTCTTTATTCATGATTTATTAAAAAAAAACTTGATAGATAAAAAGTTAATACTGAATATAATAAATCGAGCGATCCAGTAACAACAAACAAACAATAATGACTTAGTCGGTTTAAAGTTGCTGGATCTAAGTTAAAATTTAGTCCACAAAACAAATTCAGGAAATTCAAGAAGATTAAACTAATCCAAGAAAGCCAACTTTAAACAAAGTCTAGAAATACAGAGTCCAGAGTCACCCATGCCGGGTGACCTCACAGATGATTTGTACATTTCATGAGGAAATTCGGTAGCGAGCCTTACTTTTAGATAAACTTCAGATATTCGAGATCAAAATCAAGATCATGATCTCTCATTCTTCAATAAAATTGACAACTGATTTCCGGAAGTATCAGATGGTATTCTCACCCAAGTAAGTTCATCAAGTAGAGAACGTGGGCGTGAGTCGGATCATTTTCCGGTGCGACTTTGCATTGGTCTACCATTATAGAAAAAATCACGCGATCTCTTGCAAAGAGATTGAACGTCACCACGACGATTTGCAAAGGTTCGGAATAACCCTGAAGGCCGACTCTTGTTGTTTCGGTCCAGTAGCGTACACTGCAAAAAAACTAATTTTGTTCTTTTTTTTGCTTCAGATATTTCAGATACTTCTTCTCACTCAAGCCCAATGTTGAAAAGTGGAAGAAGTCCATCAGATGGAACGATCTTTTGAGGACGATTAAATTTTTGAGTGGTTGATGAGATCTGGTGGACACAACGAAACTTCTCATCGATCATGCGATTCCACGAGAGCTTGTCATTGTTCCGGTTGTTATTTTTCGCGCTGACGATCCGTGTTGTGATTAATATTTCACCCTCATAACTAACTGTACCATTATTTATAACCCTCATCACATCGCATCCACCGGCAGGTATGTAGAGCACATGAGTGTTTAGATAAGGAACAGCTTCGCATAACGAGTCTGCGCCTCCTCCTACGGTGACTGTATTTATCCCCTCGTTCGACGTTGTCTGTGAATTGGCTGCAAGAGCTAGCCGGTCGTCCATCGTAACTGTTACACTGTCTTCATCACATTCAATGGAGAGGAAACTGGGGGTTGAATCAGTCTGTAAGAGAAAAAAAATAACTTCTACAAGTAACCTACCCTTTTTCTTATACAGTATGTCAAAAGCGAAGCGCTCGACAGTTTTAACTACCAGGTATGATGTCATTTGTCCTGATAAAACGGCAGCGTCCCGTGATAATGAGGCGGAACATTAAGCATGTGATGAATCATACGAATGCGAATTTATTGTGATTGAAAAATTCGACAAATGCGAGAAATGGTTAATTTTGAGTTTTGTTGTTTTCAAAATTTCTCGACAGATCCATGCATCGGTTAGTTAAGATAAAAATAAGTCAACTGTCACAGATTAGGCGGATACTATGCCGTCAAGGATAACTGCATTTTCAAGAACAGATTCTTCATCTACCATCTAAAAACCTCACACAACAACTCGAAATCTCACGAAACTCACAGTGGACTGTTGTCGGCTTGCCCCAAATTGAAGAACGATCACAGCGAAGGCAATGAAAAGAGAAAACCACATTTTCTGCAGAGCTCGTCAACGCTGAAAATGTGTCAGTTGTGCGTTGTAAATCATTGCTCACCCAGTTGCACGAGAGAAATTTTGTGTTGGAACATTCTGCTACTGATAAGAGTTCTAACATGTTCTTCTGTGTGAGAGGCCAAACATTAAGCTTTATCATTTCTTATCTCAGATAACTGTCAATTTGTCAGACGTTTCTGCGTAAATGAAAATCAGCTATGTTGTGCTTAATTTTGTTCTAACCAAAGTAAGCAACACAGATTTGGTCTTGGTACTCCCGTGCAGAGACGTAACGAAAGGGTAGGCACAAGGGCTGTGCCCTCATCCCTACCAGAGTTGACCTGTAAATTACGGAATTTTTGTATACGAGGCGGACACGCGGAATGCTTCACGCCACTTTTTTTACTGAACTTTCTGCGTGAAATGCCCACGGCATTTTTGCACATTTTAATAATTCCATTGTTTTTTCATGAAGTTTTTAATGAATGAACACTGATAAGCAATTTTACTCCAGATGTACTTCTCATTATATACTGCTCAGTACAGTTGCACATCTTCACTGCGAGCCAATCGATGAAAGAATAATCGGTGCTAGAAGTCAATAATTGAAATGGCAACTAAAAATCAATATGTAAGCGTTACCTAAAAGAAATTCCTTTGGTGGCACAACATTTACTAGACTCAAGTGACCTTTTGGAAAAGTGGGGTTTCGTCAGAACTATGATTCCGACACTACTTATTCATTTTGCAGACTTAACTTATTCTTGAAACAAATAAGAAGCACAACCAAGTTGCAGCTTGGACTTGAGTGCGAATCCTAAGTCCTGACTTGATTCCAATATGGTTCTATTTCTCGATTCTTTAAACGCATTTTTTGAAAAATTACCACTAATACCACTTAATAAAAAATTCAATATGAATTCCCAATATACAGTAGTTGGTCTTCTTGTGAAATCTGGCACTCCTCGCCTTGATTTAGTAAAATATCGCTGTTTATCTGGGCATCGATTCCTACCGAAGTTTTAGTCCGCCAGCCTAACTTGCCTTAAGAGCCCGCGAAACTGCGCTGTGCTGCTTTACTTATTCAAGGCGAGAGGTGCCCATTTACGCGAGATCGACGGAGTAACTAAAAAAAATATTACGTTACCTCCCGGCACTTTTTCCATGGCTCCGGTAAAAATTGGTGCCTTACGTCGTTTTCTTTCGAAGCCTCCCTGACGGCTCAGTACAGCATCCCCTCGCTATCTCGGACAGGTTTGGCAACCGAGATAGCGAGTAAAACCACAACAAAACCGAGCTAGCAAGAGCCTATGTCGTCACCAAATCCAAAAGGTGACCCTTCGGGTTATTCGACTTTTTAACAGCAGAAATAATACGGCCATCGAGGTTTATGCAAGCAAACCAGTTGGGATTACATTCCAACCCAGAATCGAAAAACTTCGTGGTTTCGATTTCAACTGCGGAGACAGGATCTCATCGGAAGTATTTCCTGATGACTCTTCATGAAAAAAGTAATTTATTGACTCAACAAATAGGTAATAAGTAAGAAACATTGTTCCCTCCTTGTTTCTGAAACAAGGAGGGAACCCAAATTGGACCAAATGATACCGATTCTTGTTCAGTTTCAAAAGCACAACAATTGCAGTGATGGACCACTGAGCCGAAGTAACAAGGGGTAGGTGACCGAGATAGCGAAAATCCCTTTGTTTACCAAATCCTGAACCCTCTTTACAATAGCTACACCACGTCGCAGCTACGACACTATTTCTACAGTCCGAGGTAGCAAGAATCTGAGATAGCTAGGGAATGCTGTACAAAAGTACACATAGATCGCTGAGTTCGTCTCGATCGAGTGAGCGGGAGGCACCGGATTCAATTCCCATGTGTAGCGGGCAGAAAAGTTGAACAGTTGATTCGTTGAATCAACTATTTTGCCGGGCAGAACAGTTGAGCGGGCAAAATAGTTGATTCAGTCAGAACTTAATATTCTTAACTTGCAATCGCTCAAAATTGTCAAAACCCCACAGAACGACGAACATTTGAAAACCCAACTTACCACGTAAAAATGGATGATGAGAAAAACAAATTTTTCGAGAAACATGTTGAATCAACTAATTTGCCCACTAAAAATGTATCCAGGAATAGATTCCTGACGAAAACGGCTTTACTCGTTTACAAGTTTGACACAGACAGAACAATCCGATGATATTTCATTTTCTTCATGAGAAAAATTTACGTTCTACGAGCTCTTCATATTAATCACTAGATTTCGGAAACATGAACAGCTACAACATACAATCGGTGAGTCAGTGTTGATGGCTCCCACGGCACCGTATTTTGAGAACGAACGATGTGTTACGCCGGTAGACAGAGTGTTTACATCGACAAACTTTTCGGTGCTCGTGATGCTTTTGCTTGAATTACTGGGCTGAACAAGGTCTAAAAATAATTTTTTAGAAGGTAGTTTAGACTTGAGATCACGTTACTGACCACTAAAGTGTTCCATTAGCTGAAGTGCACTCTTGTGTTACATTTTGGGTAAACCATGGAAGGGGTGAGTTCGAGGAGTTTATTGTCGGGCAGGAAGAACGCTCCGTTACAAACTGTAATGAATCGCATGAACTTGAACTGTACACTGTACATGTATATCATGTTCATTGATATACAGACCGTGGATAGCTTTCAGAGGAACTGCTTCAGTCTCCAAAGCGAAGCCTTTGTGAAGATTGGAGACATGACCAGAGAACGATATCACCTACCAGTAAAGACAACAATTCCGGCCATAGCTGGGGTTTGTGTAAAATTCCGGCCATCCCCATTCTTTTGATCTGACTGAGGAAAACTATATATTGGTCGAAAGATCTCTCCAAGATCTATCGAATGATATGGCATTTAACGACAAAAAATCGAAACCGAAAAAACAGCACC
>JAQIWT010000964.1:0-13390 GCA_034696485.1 Isohypsibius dastychi | reverse complement strand
GGGAAAAACTGATCCTAACAAAATTATCAAATAGACGATAACCGACATTGCCACCAAGAAATTGCGTAGTTAGAATTGAGAAGCTGATAACAGCATTGTTAAGGTTTTGAATTCTCCTGGTAGTGTATAACGAGGTGTAACTGAAGTGTGACGATCAGCGATTGATTCTGGCTTTACTTGGCAAATCACTTCCGCTAGTCTTCGCTCTGCTTATTCATAATAAGTTCGAAAGAAGGTTCTCCTGATCTCCGGCTGAATGCGAAAGACGATAGCCAGTTGGCCCGATGGCTGTGCCTTTCAAAGCCTGTATCTACAGCCTCGTTGGACTGCCGCACTCACGGCAAATGCTAGTACAACGTTGATCAAAAAGAAACTAGGGCTCGATATTGACGATGGCGCTCGTTTGACGTCATGGTGGCACCCAATGAATACTGATTAGTCTCGTCACCAATCCACTTCAGCAGAATGCGATCATTCTTTCGAAATCGAAAAGTGAAATAATGAAGGAAACTTTCCCCATATCTCATACAGCGACCCTTATTTGCGTAATCCTTATTTACAGCCATATCACAGCCATTCACATGAAATACAACAGGACCTAAAAATATAAATCGTCGCAGCGAAACAGGACTCTAAACGCTGACTAGGACCAACAAAATTCGTGGTTTTTTCAATAGGAAAAAAGCATCCATTCACCCCGCAATCGAACTGACCGAGTTCCTCATATTTTCTGCCCAAATCACTACTTTCATCAGCCTGATTTCTGCTCAGCCTCATTGTCTACACGTTCGCACTCACGATGCCCACAGAATATCCACCACGGTTTGCGTCATATAAACCAGAGGAGAACACGAACCTTAAACCTTCAAGATCGCTTGTGCTGCGCAAGAAAAAACCACCCTTACACTGGTAACGCGTAGTCACTCTGGTCTACGCGTAAAAAGAAGTCGTTTCTGACGCTTATCGGGGGAATTACAATGCTGTAGATATCTCTACAGCCTTGACTGCTTGCGTGCTCAGATAACTGGCGCCGTTCGAAATGTTCGATAAATTCAGCGAGTTGATGTGAGTGAATTCACATAATTAGAACAACAGAAAATGAAAAAGCCTCAGATCTGGTTTTTGAGTTTTGTAGTCGCGTGCCTATTGCACATCCTAGTTTTCTTCATTCCTTGCCAATCTTTCCTTCTACCATTTGGGGTCGCGGCCGTTTCATGTGCAATTCTGTTTCACGTTGTTCCGGATCATGAATTGCAAGTGAGTCATTTCGTCTCGAATGTCTTTTCCATGTTTTCCAGTTTTCATTTCGTAGATGTCGATTCGAGCTTGTGCTCTGGGGTCTGTTTTTGGATTAGGAGGGCTGATAACATGGCGCTTCCCCTGGATTTGGATGGTGGGAATATATGTGATGTTCATTACCAACTTCCACATGACGGAATATCTTTTCATTTCTATTTATTTCCCACATGCGCTTTCGCAGGACAGTTTCCTTTTGAACCATGGTTCAGCATATTTTATCGCCATTTTTGCACCGTTGATAGGATTCTCTGCGGAGTACTACTTTTATCCAGGTCTGGTTTCTTTGAAGGATTCTTGTGCGGTGATTTACTATTCAGTTTAATCGTAATCATATTTATTGTGTCCTAGAAATGAAAGGCTGCAACAGCTTGATTTTATTTGGAATAACGTTGTGTTTATCGGAAGAAATCATCAGGAAGTTGGCTATTGCAACGGCTGGTGACAGTTTCAGTCATCTTGTAGAGGTATGTATTTACGTATATATGTATCAGAAATGAACACATTTACTTCAATTATTTATGGAAGTCACCAGCCGGTACGTACTTGATTAAGTTTTTCAATTTTGCCTTGTTTGTCAGAACTGTTTTCGAAAACCGCATCACTGGAATGGATACCTTGCCCATACCTCTTATATTGTACGGCTTATTCACTTGTTTACGAAGAACGATTTCTAAATGACGAGTTGAGAGGGGGAAATATAGCAACGAGATTTGAAACGAAAATTAAATTTATGATAATTTGACTAATGAAAGGTCATGAAGTTCATAGTGTGTGATTCAGTGCTCCGTGCTGAATTTCAGCCATTCGGCCTGCCGAAGTTCTGTTTCTACCTTTTAACAAAGCGATAGAGGCCGGGTGGTTGACACAGAATGTAAATCTTTGATATGATTTACTGAGAGGTGTTCTCGTTTGAAATACAGCTGTGACACATTTTCGTGCCGAGAAATCTATGAATGGATGTAAAACAAACTGATAGGCTGCTTCACCGGAAAACTATATGTTCTTGTCTTATTACATGGAATATGCTCTCATATTTCATTTGGTTTCAGCAAAACAAAAAGACTCATCACAAACTTGTGACTCATGGGATATTCAGTTTATGTCGGTATCCATCATATCTCGGGTGGTTCCTCTTCGCCGTTGGGACGCAGGTAATTTGTCTAGGCCTAAATTTGATTTGAAATCCAACAATCACACTTCGAATTTCTTCAAAATAATGATTTTCCCCCATGCTCTAAAATTGACGGACAGAATGCTACCCTCAATGTATTGTACGTTGTAATCATCACTGCCATGCTTGCAGTTTATACTTTTGAATCCGGTCTGTGCGCTGGCATATGCTCTCGTATCCTGGACGAAGTTTAGGCAGCGTATTCCCCATGAAGAAATCTACCTCCTGGACGTTTTTGGCGAAGATTACGCGGAGTACCAGAAGCGAGTACCCACCGGACTGCCGCTCATTTCCGGTTATAGTGACGAGACTTAATGACCCTTCGAATGTTTTGTGTCAAAAAGCTCCGTGTGATCGCAGCTCAGGTTTTTCGGTTCATGTTGTTTTTGTCTTCAATCGTCGCAGTGGGAATTTTTCCTGTTGTTCATGTCTTTTTTCGTGACTCAGAATTGTTGGGAACCCTGTTTGCTTCTGTTTTATGTATACCGATCCATTTGAGTCCGTTGCGAGACGTTTTTCACAAATAAGATTCTGTCGTACTGTTTCGTGACCGGTAGCTACCATAGACGTATTTAGACCAAATTTGTAGGGGTGGAATAATTTGAATTGGGGGGGGGGGGAGCATAATTAAGGGTCACTGGTCATGGCCTCCCATGAGATTTTTTGGTACAAAACGGCTGGCTCCGTATAGAAAATCAGTTTTTGGTCCCACATCAAGAAAATTTTGAGCCAAAAGCGTCCAAAAGTACACAATTGGTGCCCCATTGCGCCCCCTGAAAAAAAGCAAAAGTGCTACTCTTGTAAACCTTCAATGACTCAGAAAGCCGGAAAAGCTGATTTGAATGTCAATCTATGTTCCTCTATGGTACAAGTTGGACTACAGGGAACTGGAATTAACGTTGAACAAAAGGTCACCCTGTGAGAGTTCAAGCTAGCGCATTCCAGTTTTGGCGTGTCGAAGAAATTTCGTTGAATCCCGGATGAGTGGCAAAAAGCTCAAATTTCGTACGAGTTCTATCATCACCAGAAATACTTCTGTTGAGAAGTTGCGAACCCGCGACCTATACTTGGCACCCGATCGCGAACCGATCGGAAAAAATGGAGATGAGCGAGTCGAAATGCATAAACGAGCGAACGCGAACGAGTTGAGGGGTTGGTGCTAAATATGGTCCTTCCGAATCAAGTACATTTCACACGCTGCCTTATAGCGAGATGAACGTTTAATCCGAGAAGTGGATTTCGCAATCTCATGGGATTTCGCGCTGACAGGTAACTGTGTAACGAGGTAACTGAAGTGTAACGATCTACGATTGATTCCGGCTTGACTCGAGATTACATTCCCGCTTGTCACTCTTTTAAAAAGGCTGAAACGTACACCTGATGTTCAGGATTCTGAATTTTTCCTGCTTACGTAGAAATCAAGGTTTATTTGCACAAGTATTAATGTAACGTTCAGATGCTTGAACTGGTTATGGCAAATGGCATTTGCCAAATGCTAGCTTAACGTTAATGACGAAAGATAATCAGTAGGACAATAAAAAAACTGGTTCGAAATTTAGTGCATCGGTCGTTTGACGTCCTGATGAAACCAGTGAGTCCAGATGGGAACCAACGAAAACTGATCATTCTGGTTGGCAATGCAAGTAAGCGGAATAAGATTGTTCTGTTTTGGAACCGAATTGGACTGGATGGCTGAATGACCAAACGAACGAAATACGACAGCGTTCACAATCATGGGGCCGCATTTCTTTTTTATTTCAACATACAGTAAAATCCTTTGAAATAAATTCAAAAAAAGGTGTTCGATCCCGCTGAAAGCCATAGAGGGACAGGGAGACTCTGAATTCCTAACTGCCGCGAATTCAAAACGAAACAAACCTAGTCCATCCATGCGAAAAGCCTCAACTTTGAAGGGTGAACTCGAAGGAGTAAAAGACCTGAGTTACGAGGTCATATATAGTGACATCTCTGCAAACTCGTGCGTGCACAAAAATAGATTTGTCTGAGTTTTGTATAGTGCAGGCGAGCTGGAAACTTCAAAATTGGTGTAATGAAGCTCAGCTATTCCAGATTATATACAGCGATACTTATTTGCACAACTTACAGCCATATCACAGCCGTTTATATGAGATACAACAGGGCCTTAAAATATAAATCATCGTGGCGAAACTCGAACCGCTGGCTAGAACGAATAGAACACGAGGTTTTTTTAATGGAAAAAAGCATCTTATCACCCGTTATCGCACTGACCGAGTTCTTCATATTTCTTACGCGGAATCACTACTTCCATCAGCCTGATTTCTGCTCAGCCTCATTGTCAACTCGTTCGCGCTCACGATGCCCACAGAATATCCAACATGATTTAGGTCATATAAACCAAAGAAGAACACGAATCCAACACCACAAAGATTGCTTGTGCTTCGGAAAACACAACCACCAACAAGAAAATGGTTCGGGAAATCGTCTTAGTTGCAATATGCTTCCTTGCTGTTATCTTTGTGACCTCCGCTTATCGCCTGGACAACATCAACCAAGAGACGTCTGGTGAGTTCCGTTTTTGCACCCAGGTCTAATTTCTCAGTTTTAATTCAACATCATCATTGTGAATGACAGTGTTTTCTAGAAAAAATCCCAAAATGTCATTCCGGTTCAACATGACATGTCTAATTTTCTAAATGTTTTTCAGATGACCAACTGGACAACCAGAGTGACGAAGATACCGTCAGGGAATTAAGAATCCAGAACAACGCTAACGTCCGAAATTTCGGGGAACAAAGTGCCAGCAACCGGAAATTCGGTCTCCATATAAACTGCGGAAAGGACTGTCAGTTCTGCAAGGATGAGTGTGTCCGAAAGCTGACGGGAAAGGAGCAGAAGTACTGCCTCGTTGCATGCAAAGTCGCTGGTTTCGTCGAAGGAGGTGCGGATCTCAACGACAGCTAACTCAATGACTGTAACCGTTCCAGAATTTTCGAAACGTAAAAAATGATTTCTGTACATAATGTGACCTGCAAAATGAAACAGAACGCTGCAATGAGTAGCTTAATAAATATTCGCCAAGTTACTGGACAATCTTTTTGGACGAGTCTTTTTGAATGAGTCTACACATCAATAATAATCCCACTCTATCTCTATACTCCCATTCATGCCCAACAAAAACCCTAAAGAATGGTCAAAACAGTGCCGAAGTCCAGTAAATCTTAACAGATGCTGCATTTGAGATTTTTGAGCCTAGTTTGTTTCTGAGTGAGAAATATGTTAATCACTCTGTGAATGACCGAAAAACATGACTGCGAGTTCGTGAGCCTTGAACCCAGCGCGAGTCACGTTGTGAATGTGTGTCGTTTCTCCTTCCCTTTCTCCATAAAGCGAACGATGCTTCATGCTGAGAGTACTGAATTTTTTTATCTGAATGCCTAATCGCTTTATGGTGAGCATGTCATGAGGCACTTCTGAAGCAGATTATTACAGATCACAAGTTCTCATATAGCTACTATATTCAGCAGTACACATCTCTCTGGATTAGAAAGTGAATGATATCAAATCCCATATTATTTCGTTTTTGCTAGATTGGATAGCTCCCGTGAATCAAAGCGAATTTGCGTATCAGTTTCATTCATCCGAAAGCTTTGGAACACTGCGCTACAGAACCGAAACAATTTCTCAAATACATATGTATGTGACAGAGACAATTCATCTTCGGAATTAGCAACTACCGTATAGTGTAGCCATTCACAACACAAACCCCCGAACGTACAAGAGTGAGTCGTTTAGGGAAAAAAGGTGGCATGTGACTAACAGACGCATAGCTTCTTGCTTGAAAAACAGCGACGCTATATCTAACAATCGAACTGACCCAGTGGCCCACATTTTTTGCTGAGTTTCATTGTCTAGCCGTTCGCACTCACCGCGAATACGGCATTCTCCCACAATCAACATTATATATACCGGAGCGGAAAACCGATCCAACATACCCAAATTGTCTTGTATTGCGTACAGAAAAATCATCGATCAAAAATGGTTCGGCACATGGGCTTCATCACTGTATGTTTTTTTGCTGTCATCGTCGTGACCTTTGCATATCGCTTGGATAACATAAACGAAGATACGTCTGGTGAGTTAATTATTCGCTCACAATACTGGTTACAAGTTAATCTTTGTTATGTTGTTGCATCATCTAGTAAGACAATTAAAAGTTTCCTAAAGATTTAACAAGAATTCAGCTGTTAATCAGCCAGCCATGTGTTTTCATTTTCCAGGTGACCAACTAAGCGACTCGAGGGAAGAAGATCCAGTCAGATCATTCCGGATCCAGAAAAATGCAAACGTTCGAAATGTTGAAGAAGAAATCAGTAACAACCGAGCTCTTGGTATCCATCTTCACTGCGGGAAAGACTGCCAGTACTGCAAAGATGCGTGTGTCCGGACACTGACGGGGAAGGAGCAGAAATACTGCATTATTGCATGCAAAGTCGGTGGAGTCATCGGCGGAGGCGTGGATCCCAGTTAAATTGGATCAGAATTTTGAACAATTGTCAGATGTTCTAATCGTGATTCGTTAATATTATGACTGATAAGACACTGCTTAACAAGTGTGAAATAAATGTACCCTCAAAATGTGAATCTGTGGGGTCATGCGGAATGGACGATGAAGTTATGCGGTACATTTGCATGAGAAGACGAACTTATGAATCAAGGAATACGGTATTTTGGTACAGACAAGCTCGTGACCTTGCCGGTAAGAAATGGAGCATTCATCAGTGATTCAAGATGACAAATCGCATCTTACTCCTAGATGGCAATTTTTCTTTATTTCATCTAGGCATTGATAAATTCCCTAAACTATCAGTTTATCTATCCGTCAAACAATTTTGCTTGTACCGTCGAAGTCTTCAGAACTGAATCACATTGTTTCTGAAACCAAAATACAGTTGACGGTACTACTCGAAAAGCTACGCACGTAAGACGAAAACAAGCCAAGTCACCTACAGATGAGCTGTTTCGAAACAGAATTCTGAACTCAGGCTAACACCCATAACAAAAACCTAGTCGGTGAACACATTCGGAAGCGAGACATACCAGTTTTGAATTCACGAAAGACCAAAATTCACCCCATGGGAATGGGATCTCTGCATTCATTTTCACATCTTACTCTTCTTTGGCAGGGCTTCGTTCTGAATGGCATTGTCCTTTCCCACTGCTATGTAATCGGCAGATACGTTCTTGACTTCCGCCGGTAAACCAGGGACCGATGATATATTCTGAAATCCACCCAAAATATAGAATTCCGTAACATCTGGAGCAATTTCATCCAACGCTCTCTTTTTCCGAACTGCATGCTCCGTTTTGGTCGCTAGAATGAGAGCGTTTGCTGCATTCGCTCCGGTGACCTTTTACAACAAACCAGGCATGACCGAATATGATCGAGCTCGCAGACAGGCGACGTTGTTCTTCGCAGAGAAGAGCAAAGTGCATTTTTGAAAACGCAATGACCCAATGTATTGAAGCGCTCTCCTTTGCTTGAATCAAATTAGAGTACATATCATCCGATGGAACTCGCCAAATCTATCCTCTTGTTTATATTTCTCCAAAATCAAATTGACCCCGGAAGATCAGCAGACAATAGATAAGAAGTCAAACGAACAAAACCAAATCTGATCGGTCAAACATCGGCGCTCGTTGCATGTTGGCCCAGCTAAAGTTTTCGGAACATATCCAGATAGATCTCAACGAGATCTATTGAATGGTATGTCAACCAAGTGAAACTGATGACAAGTGGATGCGGGATGACGGCTTTGCCACATTGTGGCTCTTACTCTAACAGATAATGTTCTTTTTGGTGAGACGTACAGGGTGATTCAGCCAATTTTTCCCCGTTACTCTGTGTGGTATTTGCTCTAGTTACCAGTTACCTTCCGGGCGGTTTCACTCGGATTCTTGATAACACAGCATTCTGCTCTTCTTAACTTTGCATTTGAGGCAGATTGTTGGGTTGGACGTTTCAGGATTTAGTTTTGAACACCTTGCAGCCATCTTCACTCAAATTCAATACAATAAAAACAACAACAAATCAGGAAATCAGTCTCAAACATTGGAGTTGGGGGTTTTCGACGCAGCTTTTTATGAATGCTCTGTTGAAAATGATTGAGACTCGGGGAGAGCGGAATCTCGATGCTGGTCAATCAAAAATTGAAACAGTCTCTTTTCCAAAATGGATACCCTTCTGCGGAAATGAGGAATTTGCGATATCCTTGTTACTGAACCGCACTTCATGGAGAGATTTCAGAAAGAGGATCATAGACGAAGAAAACTTGTTACCACTTCGGGAAGAAAAGCTTTGACTGGGGCGAGATGCCAGCCATGAAAATAATTTTGAAATATGGTGACTTTTTTCGTGGGTCGATGGGGTTTCGACTCGAAGACCAACACCCGAACGAAAAATACTCCGGAAATCACAAGAAACCATGTGGTCAGTGTCTATTCTCATGATTATTTTCAGAGCCGGAGCTGTCATCTCAATTTCCAATTTTTCGGATACCTTTTTTGGGCAAGGAAGAGGACTTGTCGAAACCGTTGATTTTTGACTTGCAGCAAAAATCTTCCAAGGCTCAGAACTTCGTGTAGAAAATTCTGAATCTGACGTTTCTACAGTTTTTGGGTAGCTGAGTGTTGAAACTACCAATTTATGGTAGTCAATCTACATTCCCGATTCTCGAATGACATGAAAACGGGATGAATAACGGGGCAAAATTGGCTGAATCACCCTGTAGAGATAGTACTGTCCAGGACGAGTATGGCTTGTCTCAAGCAACTGTGCAGCAATGCAGGAAGTTCGCATCTCCTTTTCGTTATCAAAAGGTCATCTCTCATTGAATGGTCCACCCCGTTGGTATACACTTACTTACTAACTTTCCCCTTTCCTTTTTAAGCCTTTGCACGCTTCAACACAGAGTAAACAGTCCGATCTCTATCTTACATTCTTTTCTGCGCTTCTAGGTAATCTGATTTCATCGCTGCGTTTTTTCCAAGCATTTCTCCATTTTCTACATTTCTTCCATCTTTCCTTCACAGAATGAACAGTTTAGTTGTTTTACCTGTGGGATTTGTATTGTTTTCGGTTGTTACACTTGCTCGTTCGATGCCCGTTTGTGATGATACGTGTTGTAATGATTTTGGAATACAAACATGTTGTCGGAACTGTGACGAACTTAGGACTCCGGATTACGGCAAGAAAAACGTGAGTGAGGATTGCTGTTCCTAGTTGACATTGAAGAGACCATTGCAATTGTTAAAGAAGAAAAGTTGTTAACTTTCACTCTCCGTTCTAGACAAATTCAAAGTTAATTTCTTCCAACTCATTTCAGCTTCTAATCGATTGCTCATCATCAGTGGTGGAACTAAAGAAGGGGGGGGGGATTAATGAGCCAGGAGAAGGGGACATGAAGCTTCACAGAACAGAACCGCATTTCCACCATTGTTTTTCAGTTGGTCATCAGCTCCTCAAACCGGACAAAACCTCAAAATGACTGATTGAAAAGACAGAATTGTTTTCGATGTAGTACGAGTTTGAGTGGATCAAAATCCGATTTCACAATCGAAAAAGACAACAACCTGAGCTCGTTTTTCAGAGAAATTCAGATTCTACTTCGACGGTCTCTGCAGCGAAGCTACCCTGGGAGCCACCATTCTTAAACCCAAAATCCTATGTTATTGAACCGCTTCCGATCTTGTCACTACCTCAGCGGTACGGAGATTTTCAAGAGTTACTCACGACTCCGGAGCCTCAGAGAGATGTAAGATAATTGTTCTTTCGGACCACGTATACCCAAACCGGTGCTTACGTTATCGCAGGTACGTGCATTCATGAAAGAAGAGAGTTTGAAACCGGCAGTTCGCATTGTTGTTGGGAGCGCTGGCTTCCTGGCCGGACTTCTTATATGGGTGCTCTGGGCTTACGACAGACAACAGAAAAAGCGTTCAACTGATGACCGTCAAGAACTTCTCAGACCGAGATCAACAGCAGCATTTGAAGGAACTGACGCAGACAACACACTTGACGTAATTGTGCGTAATCGATAGAAATGATTCTCGATATTCACCTACATACTTCAAGGTTTTCGGGTGCTTATACATGGCGCATAGAGGTTTCGTAGTTGAATTTTTCGAAGTGTTGATGTTTTGTAGTTCACGTTATGTAGTCTCCACCTTTCGAAGTCAAGAGCTTTCGTTTACGTCCTTCTTGCGTTTGGCCGAAGAAAGTGACGATTTTGGAAAATTATGTGAAAATTGTCTACCCATATACAGCCGTGGGTGAAAACCAACGAGATTTGCAGGAGTCCTCGAGGAGGTCTTTCTTCATTCAAGAAACCCTAGAAGGCTTGTTGGATACATCTCACGGGAAATAAAGATTTACTCCAAAATACGGTTATGAGATCGACACAAGAAGTTTTTGAGATTTGTTTCTTGGATTTTACCGCCTTGGACTATTAAATAGAGTACAATCCACACACTCATCACAAACCATATCTTTCATAGTTTTCTCAGTTTTGCTTCACAAAGTGGGCTTTTACCCACCTGCGTTCACATGAACCATCACTGCACGTTTTTTTGCGAAGTTACCATAACGCTGCCTGGGGATATCCGAGCAGGCAGAGCGATTGTTCTTCCGTCGATATTGAGGAATCGATGTGTGATCAATTCGGCTGCTGTAGGACGATCTTCAAGACGAGGTTTGTGGCAAGATCTGACAAAATCATCAAGATCATGATGTAGATTGTAGCCGTCAGAAATGTTGATATGTTGAGTGTTGACTCAACATGTCAACATTTCTGCCGGCAGCAACAGCCGGCAAAACTGTTGACTTTGAACACCAGAAATGTTGATTGTGGCCAATGAACACAAGCAGCTCAGGTTGATGCACCAATCACCGAACACCAGATTAGAACTTCACGGGGGGGGGGGGTGCATGGCACAGTATCTGAGTTGAATGGAGGCAGAGAGCAACTCAACAGTTCTGCCAAAGAACAGAGAGAAACTCAACAGTTTTGCCAAAGACAGAGGGCAACCCAACATTTCTTCGACAAAATAGAGCAAACCTAAAAAGTGTCCCCAAACGAACCACAAAAACTGAAACTTTCACAGACGACATTCCCTGCTCAAGCTCTGACGTACCGGTAGTAGGTAATCGCAATTTGCATGAAGGAGGACTTTTTGTCAGGGTGTCAGATAAAAAAAAGTTGATGTCCATGTATAGTCAAAAAAACGAAACTTCGACTTGCAAAGTTTAAAATCAGCACATCGTTTGTGAACTCGATTCATCACGGCATATTTTTGTCAGAACTTATTGGATGACATTCCTCTAAATTTTTGGCTCAACAAAGTAGTTGTTCTGCAGTGCGAAGCACTTTTTGTTCTGTTTTTCCAATTCGTGTACCGTCGAGATTTTAGAGCCCTTTTTGCAGAAACCCTTCTGGTAATGGTGTGAAACTACACTTTTTTGTCCTCACCCCCAAGGGGGAGGACCAACAATTCCTTAACCTGTGTGGTGTCTCTGGAGGACGAGGCAAAAAAACTCCAAAAAGGTTTTTCTGATTGGCCGGCTGGCCCGACCCCCCAGTATAAAAAAGTTTTAAGCCACGCCTCCCATAAATTCTCGTAGACTCACATGTTAAAAGGTTTTCAAAACCTCAAACCCCCTGGCGTGACCCACCCCCACCCCTCGTCTGGTCTGCCTTGCTACGAAGGCCTACCTCTACTGCCTACTTTCCAGGCAGTGGGAGTAAGCAATAGGAGTAGGCCTATAGAATTCAATGGCTCCGTGCAGTTTGTTGTGGTTTTTGTTTTTGCCATTCGTTTTTTTGGTTTTCTAATGTCTGAATGGATGTTGCTCATCGAAATTCTGAATCTTGTCATTCATTTTTCTTGCACTGGAAATTCGGAACCTTAGATCTGAAACCGGGGACTGAATTCCTTCAAGGTGGTTAGACCGTAGGAGCACGAGAAGCATTTCAGTAGTGAAATCGTTGGCTCACTCGAAACGCACAAGATGGACATTCGATACTTTGTTGAAATTCACGGAACTGCAAGAGGATGGCGAATGACTGTATTCAAGACGTAAGTGGGAAGCGACCAGATCAGCGAAGTGGAGTTGGATACTGTTGTTGGAAGATTGCTCGTCTGCCTTCGTTTTGTTAGAAAACAGGCAATTCCCACCCGTATTTCATTGGCTCTTATTTATGAATGAAGAATTTCGCATTATCATGCATGAAATTTCAGAGGATTATAAGACGGATGGCAAATTATTAAACGTGGGACTTCGATGATATTGCATTGAATTTTTCAAAATTCTTAATTGATAAATATTTATCACAAAATTGTGAGGACATGCTGATTTCCTCAGGAAATCAGTAAAAACTCTTCGAGTTTTTAGCAGGTATATTTGTAATGCTAAGTGTATATCAGAGTATTTTGCAGATACCGTGAGAAAAGTCTAGTTCATGAATTGACGTTTACTCGAAGCTGCATCAGTTAGCTTAGAAACAAAGACGCAATCTCACGGCCGCTTAAAAAATAAAAAAAACGAACTGCGTTTTGATCAGAAAACCCTGACAAGAATTTCTCCGTTATACAAATTGCGATTACCTTCTACCGGTAGATCAGAGCTTGAGCAGGGAATGTCTTCTGTCAACGTTTCAGTTTTTGTGGTTCGTTAGGGGACACTTATTAGGTTTGCTCTTTTTTCTGGAAGAACTGTTGGGTTGCCCTCTGCCTTTGGCGAAACTGTTGAGTTTCTCTCTGTTCTTTGGCAGAACTGTTGAGTTGCTCTCTGCCTTTGGCAGAACTGTTGATTTCTCTCTGTTCTTTGGCAGAACTGTTGAGTTGCTCTCTGCCTCCATTCAACTCAAATACTGGGCCCTGCAC
>JAQIWT010000963.1:0-13391 GCA_034696485.1 Isohypsibius dastychi | reverse complement strand
AAGGACCAGACGCAGTATTTCAAACAGCTGGAAACAAGGATGAATAATGTATTTCATGGAAAGGTCAAGAAGGGCCAAGCATGGGGACCAGCGTATCCGAAGATTGTCAAGCTTCCCGAAGGAACCGGTGAATCAACAAGGATACACACCGGGATATCATCGGTTGCCAGCACTGGTTTATCGAATCTGGATTCACCTCAAACGACAACTGCGAAGACGAAAAAAGCAAAATTATGAGACACGTGTTTATCTTAATTCTTGTTCCTAGATTTCTTTTCATTTTCTGTATGTTTAATCTATTTATTTTTTACGTCATTCAAAATCACAAAATTTTAATGTCATTCTCCTCAAACGTCAGGGGTACCCTACATTCATGAGAAAGAGAAGTGATTCAGCTATGCTCTCTGCATAAAGAGAGCTGCTCTTGCGACGAACACAGCTCACTCGCAAATTCATGGCAGATTAAAAAAACAACAAAAAGAGCCTCAAATAATCGATTCTCTATTAGGCTTCTCCAGCGTGGGAAGATTGGATAGAGTCAGCTCAGAAAAGTCACTTCCGCTGGGACTCTCACTGCCGCAAATGTGCATCTCAATCTCGGCCAGCCGATGTTCCACTTCCCACTGTTGTTGGTTCAATTTGATGCTCATGCTGGCATTCTTCATAGAATTCAAAACAAAATGATTAGAGAACCCGCGAGAATTCACAACTAAGCTTTTCAGAGCTAAGAAATTATTCTTTTTAGAACTTATTTCAATATGTTCTGAATGGCACTAATTCTGCGTGGAGGAGGACAGGCGATTTTTCAGAAATAGTTGTAAGATATCCTATGGTGATATCAGAAATCCTTTGCTCTCCACATCTTCCGTGTTACACGAAATAGTTTAAAGAAGGTGCTCCTTTGAAAATAAACCTGTTGCTAGCTCAGCAACTCTTCTCGTGAGAACTTTCCTGATCAAAATGAGAGCCTGTGAGAAACAGGAGTCTGCGAGGTTGTTTCACGAAATGTCTCCGTCCTTCAAAGATAAACGATGCGCAAAAAGATTCTTGACTGTTCAATCTCGATCTCCTGTTCTGGAAGCAAGTTGCATCCGCAAAAAGATCAAGATCGAAGCGGAATCCGCCATAATTTCCTTCCCTGATTCCTGCTAACATGCGCATCGTTCTCCCTCTTCTCCTGTGCTACAGGCATCACTAAACTATCGCAGATTAACAAGCTCACTTCTTCCTTCATAACACACAAAATTTGGGATGAGATGGGAAGCCAGGATGTTGACTGGCGAGTCGAACAAAATTCGGAACCAAAACCACAACAAGAAGCAGCGGTGGTGGATTAACTATTTCTGAATGGGAATCGAAGAACAAACCAGGTGGATGAAATTTACCGCCGCAGCATGGTCTGCCTGCCAATCTATTACTTCATCATAGAAGCAAGGCGGACCAATAATACGTGCGCCTTAGTTCTGTCGTTCAGAATTAAGACCCCCTTATTTGTGATCAAGTGAGGATGTTTCGTCCAAATTCAGAATTAGTTTCGGTTTTCAGAATTAAGAGTTCAGACCGTTCATTATGAATTTAATTACTTCTTAGCTCTGAAAAGCTTAGTTGTGAATTCTCGCGGGTTCTCTATTAGTTCAATAATTTGATTAATTAGTCATGACTGTTTTTTTTTACCTCGGTTTCCAACTGGACAAGGCGTTCGCGAAGGCGTTTGATTTCCGCCATGAGTTCTTCGCTGGTCGATTGGGCGGGACAAGTGTGCGTTTCGTCTATCGTCATTGTTCCTGGTGTAGTAGAGCGGCTCATTGTTCGCGCAGTGTTAGGCACGGTGAGGAGATGATTGGAGAATCGATGTTGGGATGAGGAGAATGGCGGCTGTGGAGAATGATAGCCGGCACCTTCACGACTTGACGTCGTCATATCTCCTCTGCCGCGGTCAATCTGTGGTGGTGGAGCTTGAGGTACGGGAATAATTAATTGGTTTTGAGGGTCGTATCCAGTCGTTTCGACTGCCGGGGAACTATGGGAAACCCGGTAAAGGACACTGGGCATTGAGAGCAAACGTGCAGCGATATCTGCGTGGAGATTGTGTTGAGCACCTGGCTCGATGAGACCCGGGGTACTGTGGCTCCGATTCATGAATGTTGACGCTGAAAAGGAGAGAACGTTGCCGTTATATATGGAGCAAATTAAAAGCGGAGTTCGTTAAAAAATGTTGCAAAAATTTCTATAGATAAAAAAAATCAGACACTTCATGCGCTGTTTAACATCCCGTATGAAAGGAAAATCCGGCATCCTACTTTATCATTGAACTTTTGTATTATTTTGTCATTTTCCAAAACTGCTGAAAACCGACAATTACATCAAAATTTTATGAGCCAGATATTCTAGAATTACAGGATTATCTGGAATTCTGATATTCTAGAATTATTCTGAAACTAAATTGAATTTAATTTCAATAAATTTAAAGAAATTACGCTTCCAAAAACTCGTAAATTTGCGTCTAGAAGTCGTTTTTTTCGCCAGATATTCTTTAGTCACATGATAAACCAAAGTTTTGAAAATGCAATCAAAAACAGTTTTAGCATCAGCATCAAATTTTCCTGATTGACAATTGGTTCATCGATTTGCGAAAATTCCTGCACTCCTGACCTTTCTCAAGTGGGCTCTTTTCATATTTGCGCAGTCGCTTTTGAGCAATTCCTTCCAGGCGAACTCGAGCAGCAGGATATTCTTGAAGAACGTCCCACATATCCTGTTTGCTCAAACAGAATAAATCCGAGTATCCGACTGAACGGACTGACGCCGTCCGCCGATTGCCCAGAGTGCCCATGTTTAAAATCGAAATCTCGCCGAAATAACTTCCGGCTCGTAATGTCGCCAAGACAGTTCTTCCATTATCGGCCACAACTTGTAGTTTGCCACGAGCAACAATATACATTTCCTTCCCGACTTCGCCTAGATAAAAAAGAAAACCAATTTGCGGCCACTATGGTAAGTTAATTGCAACCAGAGGCTCGCAATCATGCCCAAATCACAAAACAGAATTATTCTAAAACTGTATTAAAATTATACTAAAACTGTGCTGAAGAAATTACCCTTTCGGCAAATGTAATCCCCGGGTGAAAACAACACAGGACGAAGCCTTAAAACAAGCTCGCAAAGAAATCCGGCTTCCGTGTTTTGGAAAATTTCCACTCGCTTCAGAGTGTCAAGATGAACGTGAATAGCAATTTCCGCTTTCAGCTTGTCGGGAAGACATGACATAACCGTTTTCTCATCATCCGACGATTTTTTGGTCAACCATAAATAATCAAACCACTTGATGACTTTTTTCTGCAAGTGGTCCGGAACTCTTCTTAGATTCATATACGTCTTCACATTGTCCAGCTTCGCTGCAAATACAGAACGGAATAAATTTCCAAATCAAATTTCTCAACGTTTTTTCTTTTTTGTCTGCACGCATTATTTTTTTTGCATTATTAAATTATTTTGAAGACTGCTTAAAAAGACAGTTACAAAGAATAATTTTAGATATGACAATAAAATTGTCACTGTTTGCAGCCTGCATGCAGGGGTGTAGAGTTTGAGCCTGCATCGCGAGAAATGCAACTCCAGCTATTTTCGTAAAAGCAATCAAAGCGTGAGCGTTCATATCCTACCCAATGCAAACAAAAAGCATACGCTAATCTTGATGGTTTATGAACTTTCCCTTATTCCCGATTGCACCCCTACGTTATATGCAATCCCTGATGGTTTACATATGGAAGCAATAAAATTTTCCCTATTTCTCACTGGGATCGTTTGTCAGAAACCTGCGAATCGTTGACATATTGTTTACCTGCAAAATTCATTTTGAAGGTATGACCTTTTTATTGGGATAGTCATCAGAAATTTGAAATTTCTTACGCTGCAAGAGCTGAGAAATATCATCCACCCTGACGATTTTTTGGGATTACATTTACACTACACTATAACTCTACCACTTCTTTACTGCTTTGGAATATGCTCTGACAGTTTTTTCAATCAATACTTGTTAGGATTTTGAAAATAACGAAGGAACCAAGTGAAGAGGCATTCAAGTAACGCGGGAAACATCAAAAAATATATTGTACGTGATGTATACAACTACAGTACTGTATACTTCTTTCATCATTCACCCTCATCGATTCATTACAAACGCATTCATGCAGCAATCGTTTTAAATCGATTATTTCTTAGATTACCTTTAAAATCCATATATCAATGCATAAAATACTGATTCTTGCAGCTGATTTGCTTTTTGTCAGCCTTTTGCTTTTTGTCAGTAGTTTAATTCAAAATCAAAAATATCGGATTTCGAAATTAACTTTCGAAAACTTAAGCTTTGAAACTGAAACATTCAACCAAAACTAAAACAAAATTTTGACTAGAAACAGGCATGGTAGACTAAATATGTTACACTAATATGGTTTCCGGTACGGGAATCAAATTTTGAACATTCTTTTCGCTTGCAGTCACCATCTGAAGTCATCTTGTTTCATCACAAGATTTACTAAAAATTTATCTGAATAAGTTAATCCGAAGTTCTAGAATATTTGAGAGTTTCAAAGATGGTGCCTAGTGTACTCACCTTGAAATTCTTTCCTCGCAGCCGATACAGTGGTCACAATATTGGCAACTGAAAATAAAACAAAATGAATTCAGCTGTTTTAAAACAGTCAAGAGTCCAAAACAAAATATTACCATGGCCAAGGACGGCAGCAAATAACAGCATTCCGCATATCAGCTCCAAAATTACGAATATGTATTCCACCCGAGTTTGGGGCCGAGGTATATCCCCGATATTCGTCAGAAACAAGGTTGACCAATACAGAGAATATAAATAATGACGGACAGTGTCCGTGTGGTCCTCTTTGTTCGACTGAAAATAAATATGTCTGAAGAAATGACAAAGTGAAAATAAGAAAATAATTTAACAGGGAGTTTCAATGTTTTTCTTTCAAGTGCTTGTGACGACATTATAGCTATTTTAAATTAGCTCGGATTCTATCATAAGGGAAAGAGATGAGAGAGTATAGAGACCACGGCAATTGTTTTCATGGAGAGAAATGGGAAATTGAGCTGGACAGTTATTGTTAACTCACCCAGTCCCCACGGAACTCAAAATGGGATGATAGCAAATAATAGATACAAGCATTCCAGTGAAACAACACCAACAGATAGTGAATCAGCACTCCACTTCGGAAAGTGTTGGGATAATTGGTATGACGTTCGGTGCGGTCGAGGAAGTTCCAGAATCGATAAATTTTGACTAGCCGGAAACTCCGCAGTGCCGAATTAAACCCAAGAGACAGATACAAAAAGTCCAATGGTAATAAACAAAGACAGTCCAAGTAGAATAGCGTGGAGTTGATATAATGCTGCCGTAGTTTGGTTGACTCGGTTTGTAGTACTCCGTCTTCCAGGAAGCCAGTCCGAAAGTTAAACAGGATGTCCAAAATATATAAAAAATCTGCACAGTAATCTAACGGCATCCAAATGGAAACTGTGTCTCTGGAGATTTCTTGGAAGGAAAAGCGATAAACAATCACCTGCAACATAACATTATCACGCCGGAAATCGCTTGGTCATCCCAACCATAAACCATAAAGTCATTTCGAAAAATATATCCATTAGAACAGAATAATATACAAAATAGAAGGTAATTTGATGATCGTAATCTTGCGTCAAAATTGTTTATATTCTATGATCTTACACCTCTAACATTTTCGAAATCGAGAGTACTGAGCTGAGATATTCTTGTAAAATCAGTGGTTCCATAGTGAACGTTCTTCGGGAATTAATTCTTACCCATAAATTGTACAGGAAGGCAATACTGACAATGCATGACCAATAATATCTGCAAATAACCACCAAAGTTAGCACAAGTCTCTACATGTCGTGCATAGGCATAATTGGCATCGCATATTCCGAATTTCGGTTAATTCATGTCCCGCTAGGAACACAGGAGTATCACATATTTACTCACGCAAGTTTCCCTGAAGGGTCGAACACGAACGTCCATCGGCAGCCTTTCTTCTCCGAAGAGGATAAAGAGCCGGTAACCTCCAGGTTGTTACCGTCGATATCTTGCAGAACTCTCCTTTTATTTCCGGTCGAATATCTGCGGTCATGCTGTGAACTGCCCGGACTTCGACTCCTGGAAAGTCGTCCTCCTCCAACTCGGCTATTTTCGCCGCTATGAAATGGTCGCCGATGAGCTCGTCGTCCCCGAAGACGATTGATCACTTGAGACAAAAAATTCCTGGCACCTCCCGCCTTGCGGATATAAACTGGTTCACTCTGCTTGCGTTTGTCGGATTGAGGAGGATGTTGTTGAATATCCGCGCCGCTACTATTGCTCAGCCGGTCCATTTCCGCGAGGAGTGGTATGGAATGCGGTCCGTTAACAATGTGTGTCTGCTTGGTATCACTTGGGACGGGAGGAATTGGGATTTGGTCTACAATGACATCCGGTGAGCTCCAGATTGTTACTGGGCTAGTCGATGATGCCGGCTGCGTCGGGGAGGAAGGACGTTCCATTTTGTCTCGCTAACTAGATTCTCCTCGCATTGTTGATTCCCTAAAAGAACGAAAAGATTTTCACTTGTGATGGAAATACAATGTCGCAATAAATTGACGATTTTTTATGACGGGGATATGGTGTAACACTCCCCGTGTTCGTCACGGAAAGATGGAAGTTCAGAAACAGTTACATCACAAACTCGAGCGCTTTAATCTGTACACATATTTGTGGATAGAGTAGCTTCCTGTGAGGGAGAATACCGACGGAAATGAATTCCGTTAAGAATATTTGCACAAGTAAACGGACGCGATCGAATACCTTTTGAACACACAGGCAGTCATCACCTGCACCATTGATCGTATTTAATGAAAGGTCAACTCTCGGAATTGGCAAATCAAGTGGTTTTCGAACACGACCTCAAAACTCGGTCAGGTTTTTTAACAAACAATTTATCTAAGACGCAAAAAAAAATCGCTTAAAGAAAACAGCAGTCAAGATGAACGCATTATTTTAACGAATAAAGACAGACTGTGAGAATAAAGCGACAATGTCAATGCCCGAGGTGAGCAAAATGCCGAACAGGATCACATCCTCATCCTGTCACGTAATGCTAATTGTAAACACAGAATTCCCAATGATTATTGATCTTTTTTCGCTCAGCTGAATTTCGGATTCAGCGTGTCAAAGCTGACCGGCATGCGATACCTTTAATCAGCCATCCATACCGCATTCTCAATAATTCAACACCGCTCCCGCCGCTACATCAAGTGGGGGCGATCAATGCAGGTTTTCTTGAACGAAATATGAAACTGACCAAACAACGTTTCAAACGACCCAGATAATTCGGGAGTTCTACTGGGAACTATTAGCCCATCATTCAGGGTAAATCATCCGGATGTTTTCTACGAGAGAAATATATGCAGAATGGAAATATAACAATAAAACTTCACATACGTAATAAATTTCATTCAATAATTTGTTTCTTTTAATTATTACTGTAAGTATGTTATGTAGTCCGAAAAAATTAAAAATTATTCAGTACCGTCGAAAAAAGAAATGGATAAAATCGACAAGAGACATTTTGACCTGAAATCGTCTAGGGGAATAACTTTGCATCACGTAGAGAATGAAAAGTCAGCTCACGTACGACGCTCTAGTCCGACGGACCGGCGTTTCAGTAAATGTTTTCTTCATGGAGTCTCCCCCCTTATCCCTTCCGCTCCAGAGGCATCATTTTCATTGGAAAATCATCTATCATTCTTTGCTTTGGCACTCTGTTGCAATTGAGCAACATAGTGTCCGCTCCTTTCAATAGATCATAAATCACACTATGCGGATTGATGAAGGGGAGAAAATATCCAGACGAAAAAATTGCGCAGACAGGCTTTCACAAGGGCATTATTACATGTCCTGTCGCGCTCCCGAAAGAGTGACGACATGACTTCCTAAATACTCGTCTTCAGTCCGGCACGCTAAATTAAAAACCAGACGCCATGCTGCGATTTGTTTTCCCAAATACAATGCCAGCTTAAAATAACCGATAAGAGTTCCGATACCGTTCTTGTTATACAATGAGCCGCGTCCTGAAAACGGATGGTCCGTATCGCAATAGGCCGGAAGAACTCTTATGATCCACTTCAGCGTCTGCTAACATTAACTAATCGCTTCTTAGATTACTGGATAAATTGCCAGCCCGTAATCGATGTCGTTTTATGTGCGTTTTACGTGACATCTAAATGCTCAGATTTTTTCCGCGATCGTCATACTCCAGCAAGACTACCATACTGTAGTACACAAATCGAAACTCTTCATAATTCGATGACTTCTATGCCTCTGGAGAAAGAGCAGAAAAACTACACTCAAGAATTACTCTACCACCACTGAAATGCAGCCAACGATATCCCTTTTTTCTGTGAAAGTTTAAAAGGTACGTCGTTACTTGCTGAAAGATGACTATGACCAATAATTTGATCATAAATTAGATTGCTGGAGTCACTTTTTTTTGTCAAGGAATTAAGAAACAATTTTGAATGGGGGGTTTCTTTTGTTAGAGAACCGTGGGTTTCTCGAGATTTTGCCCTTATACTTGGTTCGCCGTTGAATTCACTCGGTGCCTGGTAATTAAAGTCTAAATCTTCAGGCTCTAACCAAATCAAGATCATTCATTATTATGTAAACGAAAGAGTTTTCTTTCTTCCCCACCGCCGCAATTTGAGGTTACGGGCCTGGCCAATCTTTCAATGGATGCTTAAAGGACGCTGGACCGGAAACGAAGACACTCGTCTTTTTACAAGAGAAAATCGAATCTTAAAATTTGCCCTCTGGCGGAGAAATACCCATCGCCGGCCTAAACAAGCAATTTAAATTATAAACTCACGGCTAGCAGGATTCGACAAGCTACAACTTATTTACGCAAATGTTCATTAACCCTTTGAGCTGAATTTATTTTCTGAAGCAGACATCAACAAAGTAGATACATGTAAAACGTATCGTGCGTCATCGTCATGGTCCACGTTACAACGACCCATATTCATTTTTTGGACCTCCAGAATAACATATGTCCTCACCGTAAAATATTAAGATCGCAATAAAGTGTAACAATGCCATGTACTATTACAACGCGCTTAACATTAGCGACCGACCATGTCCATCGATTACCATTATTGATCAGTCACTAATTTATATTGATCATCTCACAATATTATTGTTTTCTCTCTGATGAAAGTAACATTTGTCCCCCCAAGTGTGTTCAACATTGTGTTGGTATCTGAAATAGTGCTTTATACGAAAAAGTTGAGATTCCGGAACGCTGTATTACCAGAATCTTTAACAAAGCTTACAAAAACAATCGCTCATAAAAAACAATGTTTACAAGGTGGCAAAATCTTTTTTCAACTACCGATATGTTAGTCAATTTATTTTATTTTATCGCAAAAACTAACGATTGGTTTAAAGAACATTTATGAAATAGAATTTCGGGAGAGAACGAGTTTTAGCATAAGAGCCGAGAATGAAATTGTTTTACTCTAATTGGGCAAGTAGAGTAACCATATCGGCTCGACCGAAGCAGTCGTAATTGTAAGCGTGCTTTTCCTCCTTCCTGGAAGAAAAGCAAAGGAACAAGATTTCCAAACGTCTCGAGCAAGCTGAACGAATAATCGATTGCGACTGACTGCACAGTATGATAAGTGTCTGTTTCAGAATTACTAAATCGCTAAATCCTTTCTTACCTGTTCCTTTCATACTTGTCATCCAGGTGCTTTACATCACAAAGTTCGCCAAAAACCCAGCAACTTTATACGTTGGAAATTTGGTCACACTTTCATATAAAATAAATTATCCACGTAGTACCAAATCACCGGGTCAAAAGGCAGTGCGCATACGGTATCAGAATACAATTCAAAATCAAGATTAATCCTTGTCTAAATTGAGGAGATCAAAATAATGAGGGACATCCAAGACAGATGGAAATCTCGCATCGAAGAGGGATAAAATGAAACCAAGCCAGGTCATGCCCAGAAAGTAACTGCATCGAAAGAAGGAAGAAAATTAGTGAGAGGCTGCGCAGAGTTGATTAGGGGATGAAGAACTCTAGCTTGATAGTGCGCCGCTGTCTGGATCAGCGTCCCGGAAACGGATGAGCCAATTGCAGCGCACCCGAACGCGAGCAAGGGGCGTAACAGCGCATGATTCCCTCGAGTTTTACATTCACAGGATTCTGCATTTCCGCGAAAATCACTTGGTTATAGAAAGGTCACCAAATAATGGGAAGCAAAGCGACAGCTTCAACATTTAATAAACTCGATTCGCCCTTTACTCTCTTGGATTTGAACCCATTTTACGGAATAATTCATGGTGAAATTCGTACGATTTAAATTTCAGTTATTCCAGGAAACCTGAATCAGGAATGTTGTTTTTCACAGATGAAATCGGCAAATAATACAGGCGCTTAATGATTGACCTAGAAAACAAAATTTGAGAAAACCATCATCGAAAATTGAGATGCTTCTTTAAGAAATCAATATGAAAGGCTTTTTACGTTGCATCATTTTGAATAGTGTATCGATCGACGGGCTATAAAAAGTCGCGGGTTTGAATGCTCAGTTAGTCTGACTGGATGACTACCAAAAGGAAGAAAAAACACAGACTAGGTTATCGGGGGTCGAGATGAAGTAAGAAACTCATCTTCCGGTATTGAATGTGCACCCCCATTTAATTGGCTATGCCAAAAAGAAATAACAATGTTTCTGGAGGGAAAATCCCGGCCATTGAAAACTGATTACTAGCTTGCTTGACAGGCAAATGTCGAACAAAAAAATGACTCGTATATCCGTACTAGCCCGAATTCATACCGAATTAAAAACGAAATTTTGCAGCTCATATGGCAATTTGATAAGTTTATTTGCAAATCATTAAGCAGTTAAGATGACAAAATATTTCAGACTCGAGTTCGAACAAAATTTACCGTAGGACCACAAAGTGTTGTTTCAACTTTTAAGATACCTTCACAAGATTAAACTTTCATTTCGGAACTTTTGATATAGAATGCGGAACCTAAATGGCTTTCCCGTCACTTTCAAAAAAATCAAGTTTTCAGTAAAGTTTCTGATTCTAATGTGCTTTCACTCCAGTACAGAAAAGTAAGAGAATGAAAGGTAACATAATAAAGGTGGTGACAAATACCAGTTTCATCCTTTTAATGTTTAAAACAATTCAACAAAAAATATTTTCACACTAACAATTAAATAATCAAATTTAAACAGAGATTCGAATTTAAATATCTTCTCACCTCCCTCCGTTCCCTGTCATTGGTCCGTTATTTCGCTGCGTCATGCTCGTCAGACAAGGCGAAGTTGTTGCTTTCTCGTCGAAAATAAAGCCAACAAACTTCCGGTGATCGCAGATTCAAATTCTTTTCGAACTGTAAGATTTCCATTTCCGATATTCGATTGTTGCGATCCAGTTCTTGTATCTTCGCGATAGCAGATTCATCCTTCGTCATGTCTTTGAAAGCTGTGGCCGTTCTTTCGGGGAGTTCCCCAGTCAAAGGTGTCGTCAATTTTGAGCAATCTGCAACTGGAGCACCTGTGAAAGTCACAGGACAACTCACTGGATTAGCTCCTGGTAAGTTGAAATGTGCAAACTTACCACTATTCAGAGGCGGGCGTTTTATTCGGGCTTGAATTTGCAGGTGAACACGGATTCCATATTCAGTAAGTTACTGCGCAGATGCGAGGGGGATAACGATCAAATCAGAAGCTGTTTGACCCTGTGTGAAGATCGTAAGGATAAATGGAGACCACTTGATTCGTCGCTCTTTGCCAGAGTCTTCGGGGATCGGAATTGGGCAGACTGATGCACTGATTTGTTTTCTTTATTTGTTATCATTGTTTTGCCTTGCAGTGAATTTGGTGATATGACAAACGGATGTACAAGCGCAGGAGCACATTTTAATCCTCAGAAGAAGAACCATGGTGGACCTCAGGATACTGAACGTCACGTTGGAGATTTGGGAAATATCACCGTTGACAGTACGTTTTTTTGGGGGGAACCTGTTTCGAGTTTTGTGTTTCATACAGTTGCTTGTTTATTGTGACAGGCAGCGGAAATGTGAGCATCAAAATCGAAGACAAGTTGATTTCTTTGGAAGGTGCACATAGCATTGTTGGACGCGCTATTGTTGTCCATGAGAAGAAAGATGATTTGGGCCGTGGAGGAGATGATGAGAGTAAGACTTGTTTATCAAGGCGATGTATGTTATGCTGATGCAGATTTCTTCATCCGCAGGTAAGAAGACGGGAAATGCCGGTCCTCGTCTTGCTTGTGGAGTTATCGGTGTTGTCGCAAAATGAGTTCGAAGGTCATGGTAGTAGCGTTATATTTGGAAATTATTTCTGGTACATTCGGGATTGGTTTGGGCTAGCACCTGTGTTTTTAAGCATTGATGGTGATTACATGAAAAATACTTATGGCTTTGCCCGACAGATGGCATTATAATCCATAAACCACGCACTTCTTCGCCGCTCTGTTTTAGGAGTACGAGTACCAACTTTTCATTGCGAATGATATATTATGAATTATATATCATTAATGATATATATATTATGTTGCCGCTTCAGATTGTTCACTCGAAGTACGTTCTCTTTTGATCTGAATGGCTTGTCTTTACTCTTCTTAGCGTACGAATGCATATTTTTATATTGGATTTGAGTTTTAGATCAACCGGCAGCATGACATGTAATAATGCGTGAATAGTAGCCGGAAGATACGGGTTCTGCCTAAGGTCACTGTTAGAAGACAGAACAACACAAGTTGGGTTGTTGTAACTTAGTCAATACGCACACGCATAGCTTGAAGCCCCAAGCATTTTGTTATTTACGGCATTGCAGATTTTCTTGAAGTTATTTCCATCGTGAATATTTGAACCTTACCAGAAAAAGGATTTCACTCGTTTAGAAAGATGGCTACCTTGGTAGTTTTTGTGCTGATGATGTTTCTGGGGCACCCTGCCATTGTGATATCCGCAAATATGGAGCCAGTTGTTGTATCGGTGGACGGTGACGGAAACTCAGGAAACACCTTCGAAAATACCGAAAGCTGTGTTGCAGAGTAATCGGCTTTTGCTTATCCATCTTTCATGATTTTTATTTGTCTTCCTGACTTTTTTGTAGACCAATGTATCTGACGACACAAGCGGTTGCTGTGATTTTAGGCGATGGATCTGATGTTTCCGGCACAATTCAGTTTGATCAGCCTAACGGAGCTGGCTCGGTCCAGGTTACGGGGTCAATAATGGGTCTTGAAGCTGGTCTGCATGGTTTCTATATCCTGGTAAGATTTTTGA
>JAQIWT010000962.1:0-13393 GCA_034696485.1 Isohypsibius dastychi | reverse complement strand
TCCTATGAAGATGTAGTTGCACGCCTGGAGCCGGTTATAATCGAGCTGGAACGCCAGAATAATGTCCTTGTAATCAGTCATCAAGCCATCCTTCGTTGTCTTCTTGGATACTTTCTAAACAAACCCCCGGCTGAACTACCCTACCAAGAAGTGCCTCTTCATACAGTTTTGAAATTAACACCTAAAGCCTATGGTTGTGATCTGGAACTCATTCCCCTCAAAGTCGACGCTGTTAACACGTCAGTCCTAATCTCCCTCTTTATTAGCTATGATTCTGACTAAAGTGTGTATATCTTCTAGCCATCGACCCCGTCCCAAGAACTTGAATACCAATAGATCAAAAGAAGAGGCCCTGGAAACAACTCCACCACCGCTTGTTAAAAAAAGTAGGCTTTCTTCATTCCGGTCCTTTTTTTGTAGATCCACATTTTGAAATATTTTAGATGATGAACTGGAGCTGCAATTCGAACTTGCTGAACAAGCTTGATTACTAAAATGCGATCAACAGGTGTTTTCATTCGCTCACGACGAGGCTCCAAGAAACTGTTCTCCTTTCATACTTATTGATACGTTTTCCGAACTTTTTGGATTCTAACTTTGTTCTGTTTATGATCTAATTCCATATTGGTGGGCCATTCTGTTTATTGTCGTGTTTAAGCTTGAGCCGAGACTTTCAATCCCGAGTGACCTTTGAACGACGCAGTTGTTTTTTGGTGAGCGTCCGAAATCGAGAGCGATTGATTCTGGAATGAAACCGATATGTTTGATTAAAGTTCACGTTGATGCAAGATATCGCCCACCTGTTGAATGGATCGTGTGCATTTCCGGTAATGTGGTGGTTGAGTTCATCTGTCCGATCGCCCACACAATGAATTGCGGATGGTCAAGTTGAATGCGCTTACTCAGAATGTCGACAGCTGTGAATGGATCATATTACTGTAGACGCTAGTGGAACGATCATCCTACTGCAATTGTCTCACCTGCTAAAGGTCGTCTAAATGTCAAACTCATCATTCCATCCCGTATTCCGCTTCCTCCAAATAGTTTAGACGCTTGCTTTCCACCCAAAACCGTCCTTGGACAAACAGCGTTGATTTTTGGAGCGTTTAGATAACACTGCAAAGGAAGACCGTTATTTCTATCGCAGCACATTCTCAAGCGTTCACCAAGCTGGTAAATTCTGAAGTTTGTCGAACAACTGTCGGTCACCATTTTTATATCGGAATAAATCATTTTCTCCGTGACTCACCGATCTTTTGTCACCAATAATAAAGTCGGCAATCAGCATACCACGATTCCCTCGATGTGCTATGACTATGTCACTCCCGATCATCTGTGATTGATCCGCATTTCCGCTTATTCCAAACGCAATATAGAAACTCTCTTGACTCGGAAGCCGAGTAACAGGAACCGATAGCGTAAATGTGACATGTTCGTATTGAACCTTCCACTGTACTTCTATACCATATTCGAGCACTTCGCAATTCCAGTCGTCAGTATGTTTGCTTGAATGAGGGTCATCATCTAGGACTTGGTTTTCGGGGTCATTGTGAGGCAGGGCCGTGAATATCGATGGTCGCGGAAAAACAGCGTTGAATGGCATCTGGATTTGATTGTCTCCGTTCACATGATAACTGAGCTACAAGTTAAACATCACATACAAGTTACAACAGAAGTCCCTTTAACGTTCAACTCACATCATGTAGAAGAAGTTGGGCTTTGTCGGAAATGCGGTGAACAGTGAGATCATCCAGCGCAGGCGGAATACGACCTTTCAACGAAGCCCCATCAAAAGCAGCATCTCCAAATATTGTCTCATATGTCCGATCGAAGATGGCCACAGATTTCAACTCAAATACGGTCAGCGCCTGAACGTTGCCAGAGATCGGCCGGAACGCTCTTCTAAGATTGATGAGGACATCATGAGAATGTAGCGGATTTGCTGGGAGTTTTGTCAGTGGTTGCGGAGGTGTGCTGAAATCGCAATAAAGTCACTTACAAAACTTCGAAATTTGTGTCGTGCTTTTCGGACTTGTCATTGTTGGGTGCAATCATATAGCCGCTCAAGGTAGGGACTGGTGTTCTATCGACCCAGAAATATGCATTGGTCCCTGAACCATCGAAGGTGACATCTTCTAGATAGATACGACGTGAGTCCTGGACAACTATCTTTCCAGATGACGTTCCACCAGCTGACATTGTATGACCGAGTCTAGTTGGTAGAATGACGGCCTGAGGAACAAGGAAGGATGATGGGAATTTGACCAATGCGAATGTTTCCGCTATTTCGGGATACTACGAACAAACAACTTGGATTTCTGTGAAAATTTCTATCACTGAAAGTTGATTTACTAGAACGCTTTTATTTCGCGTTCCCATCGCAATCTCCGTGATCGAGTCCAGGGTGTGGTTTCGTGGAAGAGCAATCAACAAACTTTCATCCCAGATTGCAGACAATGGGACACATGTAGGAGCTGCTAGGCTAAATTGAAAATCAATATGCAAGCTGTAACGCTGATGTTACATGGGATGAAGTACCATTCTCGCTCGACAGATATGATGAAAACAGTACGACTCCGAGTTCGTTGATTGGTTGTGATTCCCCAGAAATGTAAGTCTGCTTAAGGAAACGATATAGAACATCGAAGTCTTCTAGTAATGGTCGTTGTACTTCAAGACAGTTTCCCACCTTGGCTTCCGCCATCGAAAGTGAAGTGGTCAATGTAGAGAAGTTGCTCATCAACGGCATACACTGTTCCAGAAATCTTGAACTGTGCCGGCTCAGTGAGACTTCCTGTCCTCTTCAGTTGCTGTAGTTGTCCAATCAGTCGTCCTTTATACGGTCGATCTTCAAACATATGGCTCCTGCCGGTGCCACTGGCGGCTGAACAAAGTGACATGATCAATAAATGGAACGCCAAAATCTGGATCGACATTCTGAGACGTTTAGGCCCAAATTGAGATGATCTCGGCTGAGTTATCAAGCAGTCGTTTAAGTGATGAATGAACCGATACGTTTGACTGTTTGTTTTGATATTTTCGTTCGGTTTCTTGAACTTTGAGATTTGAGTAGCGATGAACATGATAGCGGAAAATCGGTTAGTGACTTAGCACCTCCGCAGTTTAACAGCCCACCGCAAGACAGTCAAGCTCTGCATCAGACGGACATGTTGATAAAATGATCCGGTGTGGTCTAGTTTGAGATAGAGTCGAAAAAATCGGGTCACATTGGCTTCACTCATAATTAGAACAATTGGCCACGAACAGTTGAGTTTTTGGCCTTGAACATTTGTCTCCTGGGTCCAATCAGAACAAATACTCTACTGTTCGATTGTTTCAAATCTGAGTGCAATAAAACTAGTCTTTGGATCATGGAAAAACAACTTTATTAAGAATATTTAAGAACGTTTTTAATGAAGTTTATTCCGATATTATTATGGATATCGTTTTTGCACCAGCTGTGGAACCTTCATCATACGATGGAAGTCTTTTCGTCGTTAATTACAGTACTCGAGTTTTAAAATCAGCCCTTTCCGCGGAATTTTAGACTTTTTCTAAACCGAAAAATCAGAACGCTTGAGAGTGCTTTTTCCAAAATTCTTCATCCAAAAAAGTCCAGTGAAAATTAACACAGCTTTAGTAGAAATGAGCTGTAGGCGAGAAAAGAATGCAAAGATCAAGTTTGAGCAAAACTTAGACTGGCTTTCGAGGCAGTCTAACTTTTACTCAACTGTTCAAGATTCAAATGATCCGGGTCTGAGGAATAGCCAATGGCTAGGGATGACAAAAGTTCAGTCCACCCAGTTTACTCAACTGTTCAGGCAGAAGCTCTAATTCTGAGGGAAGCCATTAAAACACCTTGGCTTCACTCAAACACCTTGGCTGGACTTTTTATCGTCGCCATTCGACTGCGGTCTGGTGATCGATTTGGTGCGATTTGATGATATCTGTTTTTTCGCACCAAGCATTTTCTGTGGAACTTACGGCACTCAAAAGTCCCCTTTGGAACTACTTTATTCGCAAAATTCGAATCCGTAATCAGAACTGGAATCTGCGTGGATTATCTTCGACAGAAAACTAGCTAGACCATCAACCCTGTTACAGTATTGTATTCGTACAATCGCCGTTGACATTCCGTTTGTTAAGTGGGTTTACCATGATATGCAGGTTCAGAGACCGTCAGCTATTCGATTAGCCGATAAGATTTTGAGACACACCGACAAAACTGACCAATCATGGCTTGCAGTTGGAACTGGTACGTATCACCACGAGTTTCAGAAACTTGAAGGAAATCAGTCGCACACTGATCATTGTCCCAAAACAGACAATAATCATATCATATGCATTATGCCAGAGCAACACATGCACAATCTAATCAGCAGTATTCCTGTTGATCAAATCGCTGACTTCCTGATAAAACATACCAACATGCAGCTCATTAAATAGCGCCTTCATTTCACGTGCAAAACCCCATAAACATTTTGCTTTTCCCCTGCATGCTCCCGTTTCGATAACCACCTCTTCCTCCTGGTCATTCAGCATGAGTTCAGAAAATGTCTCTAGTGACACAACAATTACTCCGGAAGTCAGCTATCCATTTCTCAGTATACGCCTGTTATTCTATTTGGTCCATCCCAAGGAAATCCCGGACACAGACGATATCAAACAAGTTCCCGTTTATGCTAATCAAGTAGGTCCTCGTTATTTTAAATTGAAAACCAGCAAGGCCTGACCTATTTGTCAATAGGTTATACCAGCTTTCGCATTTCTGATCGCATTAGAACTGGCTGTGAAGTATTACTACACTGGTAGCGGATTTCGGGTCAATGACACCTTGACTTCGCTCGGCGCCGGCATCGCTTCCCAGTCAATTCGGTAAAGGAGCGTGTTCTGAGGATTTGGTAGCAGATCCGGAATTTTAACCTATATCAGTTGCGCGTTGTTTCCAGGTTTCTCATGCGTGGTCTGGATATATTTCTCTACATATGGATCTTCGAAAACTGGCGCATTTGGACATTGCCCCTTCAGAGCTGGTGGGCATGGATTCTGGCTTTTCTCGCTGCTGATCTGGCGTACTATTGGCTTCATCGAGCGAATCACGGTTCCGCTAACTCCCGCTGCGATCTCAACTGAAACTCAGTATTCCTTTTCTCTGTCCTGTAGAAGTTAGCATACTCTGGGCGAGCCACCAGACTCACCATAGTTCAGAGGTCAGTCTGCTGCCGTAACTTGAAAAGAATAAATTCTCTCAAGTACAGTATCTATGTTTCTCCGCAAATATAGGAATATAATCTGACAACAGCTTTGAGGCAGAGTATGACCGGTGCACTATACGGATGGATCATCTACCTCCCAATGGCATTCTTTGGTTTCACCCCTGTTGCTCATGTAGTTCACGTTCAACTCAACACACTGTAACTGTTTCGGATCAGTCAGTCACTGTCTAGCGGTAATGGTGGCTCGAACAATTTGTTTCAGATTCCAGTTCTGGATACACACGGCTCTCATTGGGTAATCTCATCAAGTTGTTCAATGAATTCTTGTCACTCTGGTTTTCTAAAACAGCAAATGCGGTTTCTTGGAGCTGTTTTTGAACACACCCAGCCATCATCGAGTCCATCATGGGCGCAACCCTTATTGTCTTGACAAGAACTACGCTGGAGCGTTGATCATCTGGTAAGTCCACTACAACTCTGTATAATCCGCGCAAATGAGATGTGACGCATATATTACAGGGATAAAATGTTCGGAACATTTGAGCCGGAGAGTTCAGAAGAAGCGGTCGTTTACGGACTGATCTCTCCAGTGGAATCGTTCAACGGAATATGGGTCCAGCTCAACTACTACTACCACAGCATCACCCGCTTTGCCAGTTACAAAGATACGAAAAACAAAGTTCTGACACTGTTCATGGGTCCTGGCTGGCAGCCGGGAACCAAGCGACTTGGTGACCCTGAGAACCTTCCGAAAATCGAAGAGCCAGTTCGGGTGTATGACGTCAGTATTCCAACATGGAGAACAATCTATTGCATCCTTCATTTTGTGACGCTGGTGTACTTTTTCGATCATTGCGCCAAAAATTATCAAACGTGGGATACACACACGGTGTATTTCACGACAGCCAGTATTCTGATGTCTCTGGGAAATATCGGCTCCGTGTTGGATAATCGACCGTGGGTGAAGTATGTGGAGATACTCAGATGCGGGTTACTGGTCAGATTGTGCGGCTGGGAAGAGCTGGGGATACCTCTTCAAATTGTGACCTTTTTAGGAATGTTCAATGCGATATCTGCGTATCTTTGGACGGCTCTTGTTCTAATTCGCTAATTTTGTAACGCTTGGTCGCCAAGCTTTTTTATTCTGTCTCACGGTTGCTTGATATGTCGATGTCTACTATGATGCTGTGCAACTCTCCTTGGTATCATGATCCAGACCTTTTTCGGTGGAAACGACATCTCATGGGCGCCATCTGTTGACCAATCGATCGCTTTCAAAGATTTCCTCTTGACTGAAAACTAAATCAGACACCATTTTGCTGGTTGTTCTTCATCGACATGAAACGGAGTTTGCATACATTTCAGAGAGTGATAAAACGATAGTTAAGGATTCCATTGCAAATGCGATACTTTGACAACAAAATTACAATGATACATCATCAAAAGTTTCACACTAAAAATTAATTTGACAAGCTGAATCCGTAAACTGAAATCGTTTCAGTATCCTTTGGGTAGGTGGTACCATTCCTGCTTAGCCTGACCCACGTCTAGTTGTCCCAGGTCGGGCAGTTGTTGCAGCAGGTACACTTCCCGCTCCACTCTTCGTAGTCACACTGGCTTTCGCCGAACTATTGCTTCTCATCGCGGTTGTAGTCACTGCTGGTCCACGGGTAGCGGACGTCACGACCGCTCCACGTTGGGACACTCCAGGTTTTCCCGTTGTCACCGCGCCGCCCGCATTTGCTGCTGGCGTACCAGCTGTAGCCGTTGTAGCACTCTTTGATGTAGCTGTATTTGGTGACGCTGTAGTCATTTGGGCACCTGGCTTGACTGGTGCACTGATCCGTTGGGCAGATGCGTTGACAAGTCCAGTGCAGCCGGTTTTCCAGTTGTCGGTGGAGGATTTGGAGATGTTGATGCGGCGGCGGTGGTTGGGGCAGCTGTAGTGGCTTGAAGTGTTGCTGACTTGGGTGGTTGATTTGGTACAAGAACTCGCGATGCGAGTACAGCAGCTGGTTCGGATTTGCCGGTCCTTGCTTCAGCGCCACCGTTGGTTAGGGTTTCCAAAGCCGCGGCCTGGGATTTTTGACCGGGAGTTTGATAATCGGCTGGAGGGGAATCGAAGAGTGGCTGATCGCTGAAGAGCCGCGAATTGGCAAAATCGGCATGTTGGGCACCTCTGGAATCTCACCAAATTACAAGTACCGATTACACAGAGTGATTTGCTCATCCCACCCTTCACAATCGACGTTGAAGAAAAAGTCACAAGTTAGCGTGATCTGGTTGAATATAGTGGTGTTGACGCACAGGAAGCTCTTCAGATCCTCATCCACACCGCACCTTAAAGTAACGACGTCTTAATTTAAAAGTTCGGAGTTGAACGCTGCCTTTAAAAGTAGACATGCCCATACCAGTGAAAAACTTGACACTTTGTGCTGACATTTGCATAGTAGCCGGGATTCTCGCAGTTATATCCGCTGTCCGGAATCTGAGCCAAGTTGGGATAGGTTTCTCCAGGATTCAATGTCTACAGCCCGGTAAAAACGCTCGTTAGGGGTCAGATTGGAATGTGCACAGTAGATTCCAATCTGGAACGACCAGTCTGCCAGCAACACAATCAGCTTCGATGCCAGGTAACAAGCTGGCCAATTTGTTACATTTTTTTTGCCAGCAGAGTCCAATTGTGATGGGACAGGGTATATCTCTTATTTTGCGGACGGTTGTATCCAAGTAGCAATGTATTGTTTTCCTCTTTTCCGGGTAATGGCTTGGATATAACCGAAGGTTTAAGATCGAACCTTCCCATTCAACTCCTCTGTCAGTTTGCATTCAAAACACCAAACAAAAATACCATAAAAAAGTAGAAAAAAATTCACCGGGACTGGAGCTCTTGCTTTTTTGATTTGTAGCAAATCTGCATTTAGAAAAACATTCGAACGTTAAGTGAAAACGATGCGGGCGGGTTCTCTTTGGACAACAAGGATAATCTAGAAACCTAGACCACAACTCGTATTAGCAGAACTTCTTTCGAATGTATGGTTGGTAATTGGTTTCATTACCGGTTGAAGGTTCACAAGGGAACTGATTCTAGATTCGTAGATCTACGGCAACCTTCCGCAATATGTCCTACGAGCATCTGACCGGGGGACGCCCGAAGGTTTTCTCAGTAACTTTACACGTTTCTATGCTGACCGAAAACGATCACCGCGAATAGACAATTTGCCCGCGTCCCTGTCCATGAAACTTTCACTGGTTGGGCAAATGTATTGAGGCCGATAGGTCGCCGCAGTAGGTCGCGCGTTTTCCAGTCAGTGGATTGAGATGATCAGTTGAAAACACCATAGCAGTGCCTGTCACCGTGCGAATTTCTGAGGACCATGTGTTACAAACAGTTAATTTCTTCTCGCAGTTATATCGGTAACAACAGTCACAAGTTTTGTACCGATCGTGCCATATCTATTGGATGGGACAGTTCAGGGGGAAATTTTGGAGGTGACAGTTCTGAGGGGACACTTCGGAGGGGAAAATTCGGAGAGGACAGCTCTGACGGGAAAATTCGAAGGGGACAGTTTGGTATTATTGACAACTGGTAAAACTGAGCAAGAACAAAACCATACAATCGAATTCTGACGAAACAGGTTCCGAAAATGTAGGACATCCTGATTCTCAATAGATGACTTCGCTGCTTGGAACAATTTGTCCCGCAGAAATTAATGAAGCTCGGCAATGTTCGATATCTTTCTCTGTCAATATTATGCGCTGTCTTTATATTTTGCGCTGACTGCGCTGACGGGCTGACTCTCGTATCATAGCGCAACATCGCATTCGCAGACAATCGATATCGTTTTGTTTCGACAAACGTGCCACTGCTGAGCACTTCGCTGAACCACTTGCGCGACAATCGCTAAGAACAATAAGTAATTTCTTCGATGTTCCTATGTTCATACAAGTCAGCAGCATAAGAACCGGCTCTTATTCCACAGATATTCGATTCAAAAGGCTGTTGCTCCATGCCAGCTCCTAACAGATGTGCGTCCTCCCGTCTCTGAGACACTATCAAAGATCTGAATCGAGTCAAACTGTCCCCTCCGAATCGTCCCCTCCGAATTGTCCCCTTCAAAGTGTCCCCCAGAATTTTCCCCTCCGAGTTATCCCCTCCGAATCGTCCACGTCCACCTGAACTGTCCCTCGGAATTGTTCCCCTGAATTGTCCCCTCCAAATTGTCCCACTGATCTGTCCCCTACAAATTGTCCTGTCCTAATTGTCCCCTCCGAACTGTCCCCCAGGACATCGGACAACTTGGTCGACTGTATGAGCCGACGAAAGTGTCCTCTTGTCCGCGGGGACAGGGGACAAGGGGACAATTCTGTGGGCTACAGGAGCCTAAGGCTGGTGCAGTTGTTTTCTTCCCAGTTCTGTCAGAGTCAGTTCTTGGACGGTAGACCATTATTTTGGTTCCGCAGAACTTTAAAGCAAGCCAAATCTGCCCGTTGGTAATGATGAGATCCGCAAAGGTGGAAGGTTAGACACGAAAGACCTGACTGGCCTGAGCAAGTCGACTGGGAAAGTGAATTTGAGGCGTTAGCCCGATTTGTGGGTCATCCTTTCAGCTGATCGACGACAGACCGTTCTTGAAGTCCCTCTTTCGAAAGAGTCGCATAGCCAGCTGGAGCGATTCAACATTTTGCTCTCACTTGCGTAACTCGCACACGGCCAAGACACCGAAAGCTGTCGTGAGTCAAACAGCAATTGGAAATCAATAAAATACAAGGACTTGTAAAGAAGCTGCATGGTCGATATCTGGCTGGTGCAGTGCACAGACGGCACACTACGGACACACATGGAAAGGCTCTTGTGATCGATCGGCTGCGAAGTTTATGCTATTGCATTTGCATGAAACCGTCTGTCCCAGACGTGTTCGAAATATTTAGTGATATTTAGTTCCACTTGTAACCAAATCGAATTTTTGTGAAGCCTTCTCATTCTCACCTTTTCACGTCTTTTTATTATGCTGACCTCATTTCATCAGAAATGCGTAAAAAAATGGGGAGACATGAAATGGAGATGGGAGAAATGGGGATGGGAGAGATACGAGAGAAAATGCTCCAAATTTCCGAGCAGGTTCAATCAAAGTAAGAGTTGTTCTTGTGATGTTACTTTTTCTCAGTCAGTGAAATAACCCAGCCTTTCATTCTACCTGATTGTAGATCCGAAAAAGTACTTCTGCTTGGCAACCAAAGATGACCTCACGAAACCGAGCGTCCTGTGTTCACCCAACTCTCAGGGCTTCTTTTTGATTATTATTAACATCCTCAAGGCTGACGTGCGCGGTTTCACCAAGCATCTCGATGCCGATAAACTGACCAAGTTGTTTACCAGCCTGAATTTCGAGCTGTGGCGTGGGAAGCAGCATGTCACTACAACCAGCAAAGTAAGAAGCAATCACTGATCAACCAAGAGTTTGAGCAGTAAGCTTATCAGGAAACGCACGAGCTCCTCCTGGAGTTTGCCAGTGACGAGGGGCACGGAAACAAGAAAATGGCCGTTGTGTTCAACTTCTGCTGTGTCCCTGCAACTTTTGTTGAATGCCAGTTTTGCCAAAGCGCAATGCCGCGAACTATTGAAGGCATTCTGCGTGACGAGTATTGCCCCGGGCTCACAGGAAAGCCGAGGCTGATTGTCAATATAAATTCGATCGATGGTGGGTAAGACAGACATTGTTATAACTGGGATCTATGCGGAAGTAAGCGGAATACCATCAAAGTAGATTGCACTAAAATCGCTGTTCTAACATGTTTTCTGATGACACATGAATGACTTGATGACATATTTTTTCGACACTTAAAACAGCATTTTTCAGTCTTTCTGTTCTAGCTTTTCAGCACAATTTGATCAAAATGCAACCACAGAAGTGCTGTTGTCTAATTGATTCTTGTAGTGGGAAGAGTGGCACGACTCAAGAAAGGAGAAGTGATGATTCCGCTTCGGAACTGCACTGTAGCGTGTAGAGGCTTGATCCGTAGTGACTACCGGCCCATTTACCAAACTGTCACCGTTGGAATCCCAAGTGAGTTGACCAATTTCAATCTTCCAGCTTCAATTTTACGTTTGATTTAAAAAAGTGTGAACTTTTGGAACTTCCATTCAAAATAAAGTATTTGTTTCACAGTGTGTACATCGCTAAGACCTGACAGTCACGGCTCATGGTACGTGGAAGCCTACATCAGTATCATTCAAGGAAGAGCTCGTACCACGCATTACCGCGACATGATGACACTGGTGACCTTTTACTATTTCTAGTTCAATTGTCTAAAGTCACGCTCTTTATGCGGATAGGTTGCTGGTCGCTATGACGATAAGCACACAGAAGCATGGCACCTGGACGATGAAAATGAAGGAAGCCTTTCTCATGGTATCATCTCAAATTTCGTTGCCCATGAGATCCATTTGCACAACTATGTGTATACCACCAACTGGTGAGTTCAATTCCGGAAACGGGTCCAACAAACAGCACTCAAAAATATATTTGCAAAAAGTCTCGTCAGAAAATATAATTTCAGGGTGCTGAAAGGGGCCGACGGTAATGGATTTTGCGGGAAAATCTGTTTTTTTTTCAGTGGCTGCAAAATAGACTTGGAATAGAAAAGTCATAAGTGAACAATAGACTTGAAAATGGATTGTTAATGCAACAACCTGGGGTGCAAGAGGTGAAAAAAACCTACGTGTTTGATGAGACTGAAGGAGAATCGAACACGCGACCCACCGACTGTCCAACTCGGCCACCGCTACTTCTTAAAGTAATCAGTTTTGTTCGTGCTATAGAGGGATATTGTGTGGACTTGTCATTTTTGTCTTCGAAGAGAATGCCAATGGAAAATACAGGAAAACAGCATAGAAATGGAAATGCCAGCCAAAAATTTTCCGTTCAGGTTCAATTCTATTTCAATGAAACAACCCAAACACGGGGTGCGGAAACTGAAAATAGACGCTAAGAGAGATCCCTGAACTTCACATTGAAATTCCATTTCCCCGAATGGAAAACATAGGTTCCTGGGCGCGCGAAAAAATCAGATTTTTTTCTGCATGTTTCTTGAAAATTCCATTTGTGTTAATGGAAAGCACATACATTTTTTAATTTCTCGAGATGTCGGCAACACCAAATCCACTGTAAACCCATGTGATTTCCATTCCATTTCCATTCGAATGGAAATCACGGAGAGATTTCTCGAAAACCGATGAAATCTTGTAAATCCATTTTTCGTCCGACATGGGTAATCTGGAAGCATCTCACTCAAATCCTGAATCCAGCTATAGGCTATCCCTCACGATCTCGCAAAGATCCAAGTCACACACAGCAAGATGCCATTTTTCTTCCATTTTCATCAGACACCAATTTTTTCCACTGATGGTGTTCGTTCCTCCGATCCACACACAACGACGCAGTTTCATTAGTTGTTCTACGTGTGCTCCAATAAGTTTAGCCAGTCTGTGCCCTGTCGACTGACTGACTGGACAGGGGCAAAGTGGCTGTTCTTTTTGGCGGAGACGTAGTCCAATTTTCCGGACAAACGCAGGAAAGAAGACAAATGTCAGGATTCAAAATTCTGATGGATAACAGTGGACTGAGAATCGGAAGATGAGGAAGGCGAATAGGGTGGCGGGTTATACCAGGGGGTTTGAGAATTGGGAAACTTTATAACATAGGAGTCTATGGGTGGGCGTGGCCTGAAACTTTTTTATACTAGGGGGGTGTGCCAGCCGGCCAATCAGCAAAACCTTTCCAGAGACATCATACAGATAAACGGACAAAAGGTATTGGCTTACCTGACCGACCATTCTTTGCCTTTTACTCATGTCTGCATAGTAATCACGAGAACTGTCAAGAATTATGTGATCCCACAGGATGATATCTAGTTCTGATGCAATGCGCTTGAATTCATTGGCTGAAAAATGTGTTCATCGCTTTCGATATTTTACATCATTGAGGCTGAAGAGTGACTGAATTACCAGCCAAAATTCATTGTAAAATTGGTAACCCGTCTGCTAGTTTGAAGAGAGTCACAGAATAAAACAGAACGAATGGATTCAACGGATTATTATTCCGTCAGGGTTCTGGCTCCGACGCAGCGGAACCCGATATGTGCTGACAGCCGAAGGCTGGTAGTATATATAGGTT
>JAQIWT010000961.1:0-13395 GCA_034696485.1 Isohypsibius dastychi | reverse complement strand
GTCTCCAGAAGCCATTATTCTATTCTTCGCGACAATTAGCTGTCTCTCCCGTACTTTCTTGCTACCCCAAACAGAACTGAAATCACGATATTTGAAGGGGATCGCTGGTGATGTCGTCACAGCCGGAGAAAGGATCTTCCAAAGTGCAGCTGGAACACGCAATAACATTCAGAATTTCAAGCAGGCTCGCAAAATCTCCATCCACTGATTTCACCACGTCATTTATCACAATTCACAACAATGTAAAGCCGGTAATGAAGAACCTTGGGTGAGCATGTCAGGGGGTCAATGCTAAATCGTAAGGGGTACGGGAAGCACATCCAGGGGCCCACAATCCATATCCGGCCCCTAAAGTTTTGGAATTTTTGTCTCGCGGAAGTTCCACTTTTCCGAAAATGCGTTACATATAGTATTCAGCGCATGACTTATATTCAGTGCTGCTTGCGCTTCCTGTGTTTGCTGGGTTCTGTTGAGATCAGGCTATGGATGTACCTGCGCGAGAAGATTCCCCAGAGATATATGGCCCTGCGAGAAGATCTACGACTTCCGATCATTCTGTCTCAAATCGAATTTCTCCACTTTCTGCAAGGTCGTCGCCTCGTGGAAAAAATCACAGATGCGTCTTCGCCGAGTGTGGTTATTTTGCCGAAACTGCAGAGCAGCTGGAAGATCACTGCCAGGTGCACCTCGATACCGTAATGAGAAGAACCAGCCTTCCTGTTTGTCAAGCATCTTCCAGTAAAAACGAAGAAAAGGATCCTTATGAAATGCGTTCGGACAACGGTAAGAGCGAAGAATACGTGGCGATGCAAAGAAAATGCTTCCTCCAACTTGAGTGGTGCAGAAGTTACGGGACTAACTATCCGAAAAGAAAACATATATTTCCGTGCTCTCTCCATAGGAATGCATGTTGACAGAGAGGATTTGGGAAATGGTTCATCCGGTGACAATCGAGGTAAACATTTATTGAAATATTCCGCAGATTGATGACGTTTTCCTGTCGTGTTCGTTTGCAGAAACTTTGAATATTGTGCCGCAAAATGGAATTGTGGATACTGAGTTCCCGTGTTTTATGGAGGGCTGTGATCATATTGCCACATCGGAATTCGCAATGGAGAGCCACTTTGAACAGGCTCATACTAACGGAGTTCCAGCCCTACCATTTCCTCCTGCTCCACCGAAGCGACTTCCGCCTATAGTTGTCAAAAACGCCAAAGACGGTCTAGCTTGCAAGAAGAGACTAAGATCAGTATCTGTGGACACTGAGAGCAAAAATTCGGTAGTGAAATTCCCTCGTGCAGACGATGATGAGAACGAGAAGCGTGATCCCGATTATGATGCCAGTCGAAATGCGAACGAATCTGTTGCCTCGAGCAGCCAACGTCGCTATCCGCCGCCACGGAATTGTCAGAAAAGCGAAGAGGCCATCGAAGAAGAAACTCCCAGATCCAAAGCAGTAAAATTAGCCTTCACCCGGAAGTTGTGTGCCATAATGTCCGGTTCCGGGAATGATTCCGACTCTTCTGTCAGCACATCAGATGATTCGAATCCCGGGATTCCGAACACGTTTACACAGCTTCGTGCTCTTGCTTTAGCTGTGGAAATGGAACTTGGAGATGAATGGGAAGTTCCTTATGAGAAAGATACGCAGCTGAAAGATGGATATGTGGCGCTTTATTATGCTCGACTTCAGGCATTGCTAACGGACGACGAGCAGGGCAATGAAGTATTGCTGCATTGTCTGACATTGCTGCAGGAGATGGATGATAATTTGGAAATAGAATATCAACGGCCCGATCCGGAATTGCTTGAAAAAATTGCTAGAGGCGCATCGAATGGGAAAGAACCGCCGCAGTTGAGTCTTTGTAGCGAGGTTTTATTCTATGGTCGAGATCTGGGAGATTCTGGGTAAAACATTCACGCTTCTTATTGGTTTCAAAAGATACATCTTATACGTTCTTTAGGTGGGGATGTGGCTATCGGAACGCACAGGTTTGTGAATCTGCTTTTGTTTTAATTTTTTTATCGTTCGTTTAATTTGAAGATGTGTGAAGTTCTAAACCACTTTATTTCCAGATGCTGATATCATCGCTGTTGAAATGGCCGCACATTAGCCAGCATCTTCAAATTGAGCTCGGATCAAGTGAAGTCCCTAGTATTACTAAGTTACAAGAGCTGATCCACCGAGCTTGGAGTAGAGGATTCGGCTTTTCGGTCGCTGAAGATCTGGGGGAAAATGTCATAAGAACTTCAAAAGTAAGTTTCACTTCATTTTTGAGTAGTAAATCTGTCTAACAAGTATTTTATAGTGGATTGGAACCGCGGAAATCTGCGCGCTTTTCAATTCAATGAAAATCGAGTGCTACATTCGCGACTTTTCAAGCGGCGGAGGAGAGAGCGGCGGTCGCTTACTGGAAGACCTGGTGAATTTTGTTCGCCAGTATTTCTACCGGTTTGAATGTCTCGGTGAAATGTTCGTTCCTCCCATGTTCATCCAGGTTAGTACGAAATATATTTTGCATATGGTATCTGGTGCACTTCGGTATTGAATGTGGTGTTTTGAACCTTTCAGTATTCTGGACATTCTCGAACGATTGTTGGACTTGATCTCACTGGTTGGGTAGAGCCAGCAGCTGTATCGACAAAAAAGCGATATTCCGACAAAGTGGGACTTCTTATTTACGACCCAGCTGATACGCAGGAGTCAGTCAAACCGCCAAAAACCAAGCCAACTGTCGGATGGTACAAAAAGGTACAATCGATGGTTCCGATTTCTGAATTTTTTAGTATCGATATTTTCCTTCCAGCATTTTCATTGTCGAATGCAGAGTTTTAAAGAGGAAACGTATCAGGTAAGGATTCACTTGGATTTTTTTCTGCTTTCTTTCACATGTCTTTTGTTTTTTTTCTAGATTATGTTCTTCACCGGGAAGATTTTGAATAACACGGAATACGAGCGAATGAAGACACCTGGTGCGGCTCATCAATATCAGTCAGTGCTGTAATTTTTTTCGAGATATGGCAAGGTTCCTATGAAATCGTGATATTTGGACTTTAGTCAAATCTGCACCCCCCGCGCCTTTCTAGAAGAATTTCGTTCTGCAATTGCTCATTTTGTGTTAACACAATGACACGTCCTTCCGTGATTCTTTTATTCTGTCGAGAGATCTGTTTCTCATCTGGTGTTTCCACTGAATACAGAACAGTTTATTTTTATTCCGAATTAAATGCAACATGATTTTTCGGTTGATTTCTGTTTGTCAACTGAATTACTTTGAGGCTAATTATCTGAAGGAACACATAGAAGCTATCACTTCCGGGAGCATTTTCGGCCGTCCCTTCCAGTTATTTATCGTGTAAGGTTATGTGGTTTTTCAGCTGAGCTGCTTTAGCGTAGCCTTTCCCGCAGCAATCACATTTGTAAGGCCAGCTGTTGTTATGTGTGTGCGAATGCCTAGCCAGATCACCCGGCGTTGCGAATCCACGTCCACATGAAGGTTCCTCGCATTTATGCGGTCGTTCCTGTAGCGAAAAAGAAATAAGATTCGAAAACTGGAAAATAATTCTGGGGTTGCTCACCGTTGTATGGGTCATACGGTGATAGTAAAGATTGGAGCTTGCCGCGAACCTGAAGCGAGAAAATGCGCATCAGACATGTTGCAGCATTTACGTTTTATTGACGATACCTTTTCCCGCATTCCTTGCATTCGTGCGGTTTTTCGCCAGTATGGGTCCGCCTAATTTTTCCAAACATAAAAACCGTTATTAGTTGTTTTTTGCGCTTTTTTGTTCGATATCCTACCTGTGAGTATTCAGGGAAGAGGATGTGCTGAAAGCCTTGAAACAATCCTTTGCATCGCATTTGAATGGTTTTTCGCCTGCATGATTTTTGTATTATTTCAAAAACATTAAATCTAAATGGAGTTCGTTACCCGTGTGAATCCTTTCATGGCGCTGGAGCAATGAGGGACGATCAAATCGTTTGGCGCAAAAAGGGCATGATAAATGTCGTTTATCCTTTGTTGCAGCAGTGTTGATGACCGAGCCTATTGCCGCAGATGGCGATATTTTCAAGCACTTGGACGATTCTTCATCAAGTAATTTCTACAACGAGGTATGGTATTGATTTTCTGTTTGTCGAATAAATAGTGAAATGCTGTGATAGTGAGTCGACGAATAACGAATTTCGGTAACCGACTCTCCGGACTAATATCTTCTATTCTTCAGTTTCTATTACCTAGAACATTTTTCTTTACACTGAACTCTTACCTTCATGTGTTGGTTATAGATTTGCGCTTCGTACAATCCGGGAGGGGAACTTTGGAGAATTGACTCGATTGTGAAGGTTCCTGGAAAGGTCACCTTTGATGGTTCGTATGGATGCGGTTCCGTCGCTGGCTGAGCTGGGATGTACAATCGAAGGGGCTCATTTTCGGCAATTGGCTGCGTTATTTGAAAAGTAGTCGGTGAGTTGGTCAAGCTGATTAGATTTGATTTCGCGCGCTTTCTTGTCACCGCCAAGAAGCGAACCCAATTACATCGGCGGACACATCCGATGGATGGTCCGGCAATCCCGGCAGATGGGAAGTAAGCGACTTGATCAACTGCTTCATAAACACGCCTAATCTGAAAAGAGAAGAAAATCGGTTTTCAGTATTTTTTGTAAAACCCAATCGGCTCTTTTTCTGGACCAGCCACCTTCAGAATATTCCGCGCTCAAAATTTTGAGACTACAGAGAAATGTTGTTCCTTTTTAACATGCGCAAATTGCCCATATTTTCCAAATGATAATTGACTCACGTGGTGGTAAGGATAAAACGAATTAATGTGACGAATTCATTCTGAGCTCTTTATTAGCCCTGATTTCTGTCTACTCGAAGTAACACTCGGCAGGTGTTGCGCAAAAATGTGTAATTCTATTGTTCACACCATCCAGAAGTTGCGATTCGTGTTAGCTTATTGTGTCATACTGAAGCAGATAGATAATCTGACACTTTTCCAAGTTGCATCTTGGTGGCTAAATTGAATCGCCGTGATGAGCAAAAACAAAAGACCGGCACGTGCAATCTGCCCCCTTTTTCACAAAAGAACTCCGCTAGCTTTTGTCGGGAAATCGGTAATGAGCTAGCGAAGGTAAAAAATGATTCGTTTCTAATTTCAACATCGGTGAAGAAATGGCGAAATAATTCTGACAACATTTATTGAATGATGCTTTCGAAAATAAATACTACCTGATATTTATTGAGATTAATTCATCAACCGAAAACAAAATTTTGTCAAACTTGACCAAGTTACAACGAACTCTCTGTAACGGGCTTTGCAAGTGACCTTTTTTTACTCGAACTTTTTTAAACTGCTAAGAAATGAATTTACAGATCGGTCAATTAACTGCAAAGAGAATTCGTTGTCCGAGGTTAGCCCGCTTATTTCCATCAGCACATACCGAAATATGCTAAGACATAAGTGCTTATCAAATTAAGTTGATTAAAAGCAACAACTTGTTCCGAGATTGGATTACAAACGGCGATCGTATCAACTTCGCGTTAGGTAATCCATCATTTTGGTAGACATCTCAAGAAGGTATTAATCAGATCGGTGTCTTGGAGAAACGGTTGGATACCTGTTTGTGATTGAACTGACATGGTTTCCTTCAAAGAAAAGAGTCCTCACAGACCAGTACGCGACTGGCGGCAGAATCGAATTCCCCTATTTGACATGCCGCTCGTTTGATTAAAAGACGGTCCCCGGAAAAAGCCTCTCTCGATAAAACACCCGAATAAATGGCCGGATATTCTTATTGTTCCTGTCTGCTTCCATTCATAGATCACACGTAACAGCAGGATAATCTCCCAAGACGAACATGGGCAAAAGAAGGAAAGCGTATCGAACGAGGATAAATGAGAATTCCTATTAGTACTGAAGAGCCTTTGACCCAGGCGACTGGATTTATCCCGCCGCCGTTTCAATTCTTTTGCGACCTGAAGGCGCTAATGCTTGACATCATTGTCACTATTGTTTCTAATGAAACGGCGATGATTACAGCTTTACGGATAACTCGACAATAGACCTTGTGCAATCTGTTAGCTATGCTGCATTGCACTGCTTTATTCCACATCATCTTCCTGCCCTCCCTTTTCGAGTAATTCCGTAATAACACTTTCAATGGCTGCTTGATATGTTTACATATTCACGCAATCTGTTGTCACAAGCATCCCATTTTCAACACCGTAAGAAGAAATGAAACTGATGGCCGGAAAAGAATTTCCAGTAATTCTAATTGATCAGCCCGGAAAGTTATAACATCCAAGAATAAAATAAATTCTGTCCCGAATATAATTTCGGTAAATTTGAAACAATATTTCCTGTCAGATTAGATTGTTGTCGAAGAAAATTTCGATGCAATTATCAACTAAATTCTAAGAACTCATAAATTACTTCAATTTTACGCTACGTTAGTGAAGTTTTGTAACCCGGATTTTGTTTCTTGACAAGTAGCTTGTAGCTTCAGAGGAAGGATGAATAACCGCTTCAAAACTAGTTCATGCGAAAAGAAAATCGCAAAAACACCTATTAAAAGGTCACTCACATCATTTTCCGGGAGAAGTTCCTCGCTGCCAATCAACTGAAATCTGAAGGTTCCATGGAAAGGAGATAAAGTCGCTCCACAAGGAAGGTTTCGGTTGGCTCGAATATTCAACTCCGTTTTGTTGAAATTCAACAGATCTGACGGAAGACACGGAAGGGCGAGTTCGTCAGGTATCAGAACCCACGCAAACATTCTTGGTTTTTCAAATAAGCAGATTTAAAGTTCTGGATGAGTTGTATTGACAAGCGATGAGACTGATCGAATTGTACTGATTGTCTCTGATCCGTTAGATGACGAAAGAAGGTCACATCGGTGTGCGGGTTACCCAATTTTGATCTGCTAGAACAATAGGGCCTGACCTCATTGGCTGAGTGACCAGTGGCTCTTTACTGTTATGCTCCTCCATGAAATCAGTTCAACACTTTACTCTCCAAATCCCATCATCAGCTCCAATTGTTATCTAACCCATTCTCCCTAGCTGGCATGAAGAATAGCCAACGTAATAAATCAGTACTATCGAGGAAAAGGTCAACTTTTCAAGGATTTTGTCTCAGTTCTCATTTAAAGTACGAGGAAAAAACCAAGAAAATTCCGCCAATTTTTCATCATTTTTCGATTTTTCCTAAGGCAGTCTCTGTTTGATGGCATTGTTTACGTGCAAAGATAAATGCGGGGAAAATGCAAAATTAGAAGCACTTTTTCGGCTTTTCCACTTCAGCGGGCCAAATAACTTAACAAAAGTAGGATGACAGTTATCGTCGAAGAACGAGAAACACCGCTCTTCGAAACTGCATGTCGGCGATCCCACTCCGCTTCTGCAATTTTCATTAATGAAAGAAGAGGATCGGTGCGAGTGGATCTTCGTTCCGACACTTCGGTGACAACCCAACCGAAGAACTTGTCACAATGTTCCTGCATTGATAAAATTGTAGAGTTATCTGAATCATGGTAACTCTAATTAATACTGTGTATCTTACATCATTCTTCAATGTTCCCGGAGAACCGGTATCATCGGAGAAATTACCGATGTTGAACAAATCTGATTTCAATATGACGTACTCTGGATCACTTGGTTCCATATGAAAAAGGCACATTTCCTGGAAAAGACATTGTTCCACATTCATTTGATAATCCTGGAGAAAAATGGCTTCAAAATCCTACATTCTTTTTATGAGGATAAGGAAGCTTCTTCAGCTGCTCAACCACATCTTCTTTCACAGTCAAATTCGTGTATGGCGAAATCAGATTTTCTTCTTCCTGGCTATAGGCCATGAACAACCATGCTCCTGAAAAGATACGTCGGTAATGACAAAACATGATCTGCGGATCACTGAACGACATACCTCTTGTGATGGTATAATTCATCGGACGAATACAGAGCATTTTGCTCATATGGCAGATACACTGACCCTGGTATCCACGATAACCCGGCGATCCTGGTGGAAATGTCGCATATTCCCCACGGCATTCTTTTGAAATTATACACGGAAGATCCTGATCACACTTGACCTTTCCGTTGGTGTCACAAGTACATAAAGCGGAACACTCTTCGGACGAATAAATGCGTTTATAGTGACCTCGCCGTACCGACAGTACTAGCTTTGGTCGCTTTAAATCTCGACATGTCACTGGTTCTAAATCAACCACGAAAACCAAGTTAAAGATTTGTTATTAAAGCCCGAGCAAAATATCTCACCTGACTCCAATTCATCGAGGAACTCCGCCATACTCGAACAGCCAGGCCGGAAATAATTTTCAAGTTCCGTACAAGACGGATCATCCACACAGGTGAGGTTTCTACACATAGCAAACGTGTCTCCCATCCAACGACGCATCCGAGCTTCCGATTCTAAACATCCGGCAGCGTCGCAAGTATCATTCGTTTCTGCCAGCCACGCGCAATTATCCTGGAACAGTCTAACGTCAAGATCAAAATCCTGTTCTCGCCTCATATCACGAAGCGCGTTCCAGCATATCTCCGAGGGCGTTGATGGAACCTCAGTCGTCGTCTCATCTTCTGTCGGTGGGGGTGTTGCTATCTCTTCCAAAGGGACAAAAGTTGTAATGACTTCTTCTTGGCTAGAAGTCGTATAATCTGGATAATCTTCCTCTTTTGGAGGTTCGCTTTCCGCGTCAACCTCGATTTCATCCAGAACCGTGGTACTTGCTGCTGTTGTGCTCCATGATTCCGTTGTGGTTAATCGTCCTCGTGGAGTAGTAATGTTGGTGACCTTTACAGTCGTCCCCGATTTAGGCCGTGTGCTCGGGCGTAACTTGGAAGTCGCTGTACTGGACCGCTGACTACCGGAAGTGGTGAGTATAACTGGCATTGCAGTGAAATCCGTTTCGCCTTCTTCACTTCCGGTTGATCCCGCCGTATTCTCCTCATTGAGTGGGGGAGGCAAGGTTACCATGAGGTTCTCTTCTATCAATGCTTCGCGAAGTTTACTATATATTGTGAACATAAGCGACGCGGCGATCTGGGGGATCAACACATATTCCTCAGTCGGTCCAGGGAAGATCTCAACCTGTTGTTCTGCTTCTGGAGGTATTTCAACTTGATCCTCATCGCCAGCTGAATCACCCTCTGCAGTGTCTATATCAATGGAATCAACTGGAAGAACCTTCAGCGGAACAGAAGCAGCAGTTGTGACTTGACCAGGTTTGGTAACTGGCTTCGGTCGAGAGGGTTTGGGAGTCGTTGGAGGTGGCAACCTGCGTTGAGGTGTAGTCCTTCTGGGTGCCGGTACTTGACCGGCAATCTGTTTCTTTTCATCGTCATCCTCCGCCTCAGGCACTTCCGGCATCCAGGGAAAAGGTCCTGAAAACATCAGTCTGGGTCAGTCCGAAAAGATATTGAAACTGTTTGGTGGCGTCATCTTGGATTTTTTATAAGCCGAGAAAACGGCGGTGGTATTAGCTTTCGAAAAACAATAAGCGCCCATGCGTTTCGAACTCACCAACGCAGGCGTTGCCGACAATTGTTTTCTGGATCCTCTTGCAGCGTTTCTCATTAGGAAGGTCACAAGTGCAAGTCCACAGGGGCGTGAGCTTGATGAGCTCGTATGAATTGTAGCAAAGTGCCGCACTGCAAAAAGGCATACCACTCAGAGTTGCTTCATGAAGAGCGGCTTATGTGTCCTTTTAAATAAGCTGACACCAAAAAATCGATGAATAAGTAGTTGGGGGATCACCAAAAATCATCTCACATTAACGTGTTCGTTCTCCGGCTCAATTTTAAGTGTAACATGATAGTAATCGCGCCGGTTATGCTGCTTACTTTGCCATCCGGCAACGATCTTCCCGGATTTTACAACGCCGTCGGTATTCATCGTAAACCCGGCGGCAAAGAGGACTCTTCCGACAAGTATGGAGCGCGGACGTGCATGAAAGTGCCACTTGTTTGGACAGAAGAAGTTGGTCAGCAAATTCCAGGTCATACCGGAAGGCCTGAGCAGAAGGAGGATAAGGTCGCTGTTGGTGAAGACAAGGATGGTTGTACAAGAGATTATAATAATCTTGACAGGAGCGGGAGGACGGATTCTGGCAGTGACAAGATGATTGTAATTCCGGGGTGGATTTGAGTCGAATCAGTGTTTCACGGCATTCGCTCTGGCGAGTGCTGAAGCAGTGTTCGTCTAAACAGAAGAAAAAACTGGCGTGACAACGTTACTCGTCCAGATTTGTGCTTTACTTACTGTCTGTTGGTCCACAAAGTTTGGGTATCTTTTCGAGAAAAGATGAGCAGGAGCGATCGATTCCACAGCGTTGGCGCTTTTGAAGGCAGTCTTCCGGCTTTCCTGTGGTTTGGATAAGGCCAGTGGTGCAAGCAACTACGAAATGAAAAAAGGTCAACCTAGCAATTACCGGTATCAATATCAACAGCTTATTAGCGAGAACCATCACCATACTTGCCAGCTTCCGGAAAACCTGACTTAACTGCTCAAAATTGCTTCAAAGAGGGAATTTTTTTGTTATCAAATTTAAATAACTGCGAATTTCATTTTTGCAATTTGACGACCATTGATTCGATTAAAAACATTCTCGAAACCGACCGCGGTCAACCGTCACTTGAAGTGATCAAAGAATGCAAATTTATTAGCCTTGGTTGAGGCGCTACATAGTACATACCACTCCAACCAAAATCTGTACGGAGTCGGATGAATTGATTTATTCTGAATCAGTAGCATTTTACTCACTGCATCGGTTATGTAAGAGCCGACGAAAGTTGCCTTTGAAGCTGTGATCGATTATGTTACCACATCTTCCGATCGAATTGAGAGTTATCAAAACCTGAGCACCGCCGGGAAATCAAGGCGAATCAGGTTGAGAACTGTCAGAAGATACCAGTTTGCCTCATAACGATTATTTGACCAATCGCATCAATTATCTTAAAGGAAACTACAAGAACAACCGGAAATATGTGCGCCATGTACACGATTTGAAAACGTTCGCAGCACTAATATTCCATCAATACTTTCATCCATAATCTCTGTTTCCTGCTACCAAATTTTCTAACTGCTACGCTGTTCCTGCAAACTACTTTAATGTCCCGATACTCTATGAACTTACCCCAAACCGAAACCAGCAGAGTAGTTTGGGTTAGCATCAATGTCATGTTCCACTTTTGTGTCCATCAGCGAGCTTCCGGTACAGAGTTCTTTCCGGTTACATCATCCACTGTATTGCAAACACCAGGACAAACTTGCGCTTTTCCAAATAGTCCCAGGTTTTTCACCTTTCCGTCGAACATTATACATCCGATCAAAATATGAACAAGATTCCCAAGATCTGAAGTTTCAGGAGCGGTGCGGGCAAAATCCGCTTATCGTGTATTAACTTTTCAAGATTCATGAACTCTGTGGAAGTGGGTCACTTGATTGCCAGAAATTGGTGTCCAAAGATCCATTCTTCACTTCTGCAATTTGCCCAAAAACCATGCGTAATTTGGTTCGCGAATGATCCCGCTTCCTCTCCTTCTGGCTGGCACAGCCGCTTTTCAAATCGCATATTGGATAGACAGTAACAAGAAACGGGAAGAGCAAACTTGGCGACGCAAATCAATACGTTACTGAGGATTTTTTGGGCACGTCATAACTGGAGCCCGCCTTTTGGGAAGGCACGCTCGACGCTCTTATTGCTGGAGAACCTAGGGCACGAGGTCCTGTTTCTCTTTGGACATGTACAAAACCTGCGGAATAAACCGTATTAGAATGCCAACCGGACAAACTTCACGTGTATTTATACAAAATTGGTCGCGCTAAATATGAATGCTGGGAAAGTGATTCATTAGAGGAGTTCAGCATCAATTCGAATCCGGAAAAAAGAGAGACATTTGAAATCAAAATTCAGTTCCCATGGAAGGCGCAAACAAACTTGTACATCGTGGAACCTCTCAAGCCCGGAACTCCACATGGGTACACATTTGGGAGGACAAACAAGCGATTTAGCCGGAAAAACAACGTTCATCTTGTATCACAACGACCACAACTGCAGGGAAATACTACTGGTACCTAAAATTCAGGAAGATCGAAATTGAAGTTGTGGACTGGACTGACGTGAAACGACAATACACTTTTGGTGGTGACCCCAAGTCAGGTAATGGGGGGGGGGAGGATTGAACAGTTGCCCCTTGACCGCGACTGAAAAAATCGATTCCACACGGAGACTGACCATCGGGCACTTGGTTGAACCTGCTATTACGTGACTGTCACACTGCAACGCGTTCTAGAACGCCAAACGAAAGAAGTACAAAACAGCGCTGTTTTATTTTCTTTAAATCGCTTCATTCATCTTATTTCCGTGGATTCCAGTGAACTATGTATGTAAGTATGTGTACGTGTGTGAATGTGAAGTTATTCGAAAGTACTTATGCATAAATTCAAAGAAACTCTTTAACTTTCCACTTTTTGTTTGCGTGAGTATGTTTCCAGATTGTTTCATAAATCTTGTGTTTTTGCGGTTGAGGGAATTGTGCGTCCATAATTTCCAGTTGATGGAAGAACAGATTGTTCGAACATCGAACGCAACATCTGATTACGATATCCTAATCAGGTGGAGGATGGTTTTGTTCACACATCCGCCAAATTCCTATTTGTCCTTCTCTCCAAAGCCCGCCTACCCACCTAGGCACGGTCCGTTTTCTAGCGGGCTACTCAATTCGTTTCATTTATATTTAGCAAAGTTTTATTTTGCATTCAAATTATCTCCCTGCGGAATCCAAACTCATTCTTTCCTATATGATAATTATTCTTGTCTTGGAGCGATTCGACTATCTCATTATTACGGGCCACGGAAGTTGAGTGGCCGTTGCATGTTTTCGAATCAGATAGCCTGCTAGAAGATATTGGAGCAGCAGAAGTTTAGTGCCATTGTACCATAATTTCGAGGTGAGAATTCGAAGTGCTTGCCTCCATTTTCATAAATTCACCAATGTATTTTCACAACGTTTCGTTGTAAAATGGAATTTTGTGCTTTAATTTTATGAAGTAATTTCGAGTCTGCTTTCCCCCTTCTCTGCTTCATGCCCACCTGCCTATCTGTCAGTGTCAGAGCCAGATGCACTGAAAGCGATTAATCCTGTCCGTTGCACTTCAGAGAGAAATATACATAAGGAACAGTGCTGGAACTGTCAAAATTTCATAGGGGGGTAGCTTTTTAAAAACATACCCTCCAAAATTTTTTTCGCTCGTGCTCGCTTCGCTCGCACTCGCGATGTTGTGTTTCCCCAACAAGTTTTGGGCTTCACCTTTGACATTTTTTTATTTTGCACGCGTATTATTGACTAGCAAATACATGATTGCAGGAAG
>JAQIWT010000960.1:0-13398 GCA_034696485.1 Isohypsibius dastychi | reverse complement strand
CAATCTTGATTTTTGTGCTGAGCTTAACTTGATTCTAGAACAGAAACCATTCTCGAAAATTTACACCTGTTGCTGAAAAGCTGACAATGCGTTACGGTCCGCATGTGGGAACCACGTCTGCGTTTTCTGTGACCTTTCGGCGTCACAAGGAGACATGACCACTTTCTACCATGTGTGATATCCAAAACCGAGAATTCTGATGCGGTTTGAGATTCATTTGTTCTACCTTACTTTTTTGTTCGGCCTTGTTCCCGGAAGTCCGAACTGGAATTCATCCATGAACCACAATATCCGGAAACCATTTATTTTTTTGCTAACAAACAACAATTTTTTCAGGCAGCTTCGGCAGGTGAATCCAGAAGTGGTATACGTGCTTTAATTGCTCATCCAGCAGATTTGCAAAACATTAGCTGTGCATGTTTTGCTGATCGGCACTCCGAAGCGGACCCATCTCTTCAGTGACTTTGCTCGAAGTTCGGATTGTAGAATAGGATTAACTTTTCGAGCCTCGAGCAACTTTCATTCCGTCATTCCGATCCAGCATGCAGAGCACAGGAAACTTCAATATTCTGGTGACCTTTACGGTCGTGGTTGCATTGCTGATCACCCACGGAGTGAAATCTGACAGCTTGCGCGCACGGTTATCACAGGCAAGAACTCCGATAAGTTTGGATAACGTTGTAACATCCGGAAAGCGAGTTGTTCTCTTTAGGGAAATTCTGGTCCAGGCCGAGAAGAAACCGTCGGAATTCTCGCCCGTATGTAAAAAGTTTCGTTCATATTCCATTCTTCAAGTGTTTCTTGCAGCTATTCTGAGAGGTTTGCATCGATCCGGAGCAGCAAGGTAAAGCTAACTTTTCGCGACAATTGAAAGTATGTTCATTCGTTTGTTTTTAGTGCTGCGGGTGCGGCAAGTCCACCGGAGCCAGCAAGCGGTGCTGCGGAAGGAGGTGCGGCTGGTGGTCAGATAACACCGGAACAACTTCAGCAGATTATGGCTCTGGTATCAGGATGATCGACTTTGTGTTCTTTCTTTAATAAAGAATGTCGTGTTTTTCAGATTCAAGCTCCTGCTCCAGCCGCTGCCCCCGTCGATCCCCCAGCACCCGAGTACGGATAAAACCACCTGGATTTCAAGACATACCAGAAGATTAGAAATATTCCCAGAGACATTTTGATCGGGACAATGTGATTTGAAAGAGCAGTTTATTTAGAATAATTTGGTGGCATCCGTTCATGTTCGTTGTCTCGTAAAGGTTCTAAAGGTTTTAGATATTACGAAAATTATATGCCTAAAAACTTCTTACGTGGTTCGGATGACTGGTCAGTTCGTAGGCGGTGAGACTACCTACATATACAGCAATGTACAATGTATTCGCAAAACGTAGTGAAGCACACATCGGTCACCAAATACTATTTCTTCGGTTTTTGAAAAAATGCTGGAGATGATTTACTCCCGTTGGTCGAATTTCCAAACAAAATCATAATACCCATATTAGAGCTGTTTATTTTGAGGGTATTTGACCATATTAAAAGACCGTCATTCTGTCATGATATCTCTGTGATGTTGATTCAATTTCTCTTTTCAGCTAACGAGTACCTTACGTAGATGGATTTTGGCATTTAATTTATTTTTCAGTTTCAACTTTTGGACAAAAATCATCAACAATTGCTGATTGTTATAAACTTTTGGTCTCATGAAAACTTTCTGGTCTGCGATCTAGAAAGCCCAACCGGATGTTGTCAGTTGCAGTAACTTTCACATTGGAGCCACCCTTGATTTCCTGATCCCCTGATCGGCCTTTCGGAAATCACCTGAGAAAAACATTTCGTCTTCGCGCGTCTATTCCATACTATATCTGTCCAACAAACCTTCATCTCGTCACTCGCAATTTCATAAAGTGTGTCGCTGTCATAGAGATACCTGGATCATATCACACAAACGTATCAAAACAGAAGATGGATTCAGCAACAGAAATATCCGACCTTTTCCCATCAATATCAACAGCGCCCTCAATTGTGGCCGGGCCTCCAGGTACAACGCTGATTGGTTGCGGACTGAAGCGAGGATCAACAGGAGGATTGACAAGCGGTTGGTAGAATATGAAATATTTCTCTGAAATATAACTATTCACCATCATTTCAATCACAAAAAAAGGTTTACCAAAAAATATGGCGAGCGTGTGGTCGTTGAAGCGGAATGCTCCTTTGACCAAGTTCTTCACGCCGAAGAACACGGATGTTGTATCAACTTTTGGTGAAATTCTTGTGCCATTCTTGTCGAACGCTTCAGTTTTATGGTCATCCTGTAATGTCAATGTTTTTCAACATACCCATATTCAATCGCCTATTCAAAAAGGCTCACGTAGAAAGTGTAGTACAGGTCGCCGATGCGCATAGTCGAAGTTGGGTTTCCACCAAGATGCTCGTAGGCGGACAACTTGGGTTCACCTGTCCCGTCCAGAATGACTCCGTGTCGATCCGCTTTGAAGACATATTCATCTCCGACGATTAGAACATGGTCAGGAAAGGCCAAGATTTTTCGAATGGTTGTCTGAAACAAGCATTTGTAACACTTCGAACAGCGGGGTGACTAATAGATGTCTTTTGTCTGCAATTTTTATACACGAGGCATTAATTGATCGTACAGAAAAACTTACATGGGGATCACAGAGGCTCCCTGTCGGATAACACTTTCTGTCGTTTTCAACTATTCCGCGAGCCAGCTCGCTGGGGTCGTCACTCCCGCCACCGCCCATGCCACCGCCTAGGCCACCGGTCAGCGCAAGAACTACAACAAAAATGTATTCATTCCTCCACCATGGTTGCAGCTGACCGCAACCGTCTCCGACTTACCGGCCATTATTTGTTGAAGAGTAGGACCGGCTGGAGGACCTTTTGAAAAAAAGATAGGTTTGGGGAGACCATTCAATGTTCGACCGAAATCTTACTTGCAGCTGGTGGTGGTGGAGTTGTCGGCTTTGTAGTTGTGGTTGTTGCCGGAGTTGGAGCGGGAGTTGGCGCACCAGGCGCCAAAGTTGTTGTTGGGGTCGAAGGAGTCGTTGGGGTGGTTGGCGTTGTTGGGGTTGTTGGCGTTGTAGCGGGAGTTGCTGAGGCTGGAACGAGAACCATTTGATAAAAAAATCTGGTTTGAGAAAACACAGGAATTTACCGGCTGACAAAGCTTGGAGGATCGCTTGTAACCTCAAGATATACATAAGCAAGCTGCCCATTTCCCCTCCTGAGTATCCTCCATCTCGGTTCTGTTTGGGTTGAAAATGTTTCGTGGCTTGTGCTACAAAATCATTCATTTTTTTAACCGAAAAAAACACAGGTCGGAATAAGATTCCAGTGAATTTTACCGATGGCTCGAAGTTGGATCGCGGTTGTGTCATTGTCTGCGGCCGGCGGCGCAAATTCAGGAATATCGGTTTCGCATGAACACAAATAACATCCAACGATGAAAAGTGCAACAAAGCCAGGAAGAAACATAATTCAGACTTCCCAGAAAAACCAAAGATTTCAGAAACCAGGTCGTTTGTTTCCGCATTGATCGTCAACAACAAAGTTGCATGTGAATGCCAAAAACACTTTGAGTGCTGCTTCAGTTATGCCGACGCATTCAAATCGAGGGAAAGTCACTATTAGCCAAAACGTGTTAACTTGAGTTTTGGGTGATAAAGAGGAGAACTGACGCGTTTGGTCATAAAATTTAATACGCATTTTGTAATTATGCGAGAAAAATAAATCTAGGCGTTCAATTTTCAGTGTAACTTTTCTAATTCACAAGCGATGCTGCTGCAGAGATTTGCAAACATATTTTAAATAAATAAGGAACACTGAGTTTAATTCATGGAATGGGAGTTTCAGTCACATTTGAGATCGGAAGCGACACCTGGCGTTCTGAACTGCAATGAGCCGGAAATATATCAGGACACTTTAACCACGTTTTCTCCGAGCTGCTGACAACCGGTGTTTCCCGAAAAACCTGTTCGAGATGTTCACGTTACCAGAGAGTCCATCGTGCAAACGTATAGTCTCGATTCACCTTCATTTCTTCCGGTGCCATTTCAAAAATAATCCCGTTTTTGTACAGGAACCTGTGTTCGAAAATTCAAAACATTCAACAGGCCTGTGAGGAACACCATGTCAACCTACTTGCGATCCTTTATCGTGAAAACACTGTCTACCGAGTTCGGTGCTCCTGGGACATTTTCCAAATACTGTGGACTATATTTCGGGTCAACATTAGGATTTGCATCCGGTTGGAAATATACGAATTTACTGCCTAGAAATATCCTTAGACTCATCACACAGTCAGCATTATTTCACAGCAGATTCACCGATGTACCTGATATGAATACATAGGTGTGATTATTGAGCTGAAAGACTCCATCAACTGGAGATATCACTCCAGGGAAACCGCTGTTTATCTGCCGAGGGAACTTTCCAGGCGCCTGTTTCAGGTTGGCGTCAAATTTAGTGTATTGGTCACCCTTTAAAATCACCCCCAACATGAAAAATGGAAGTAAAAGAATCCACACCGGCCATCTTACTTGGAAGACGAAGAAAAAGTTTTTGATCTGTGCAGTTGCTGTGATTGGCTCAATTTTGACATCAAAAATTGTCGGCTTCATATCTATGGGTTCGCCGTTTGGTTTCACTCGGTAAATGCTTTGACCTTTCGTGACAATCACAGCGTTTCTCAGCGCGAGAATTCGGTCCACAGGCAGCTGAATTAAAGTTTAACATTTCATAACAGATAATTGAGCATCACTTAGAAATCCACTCACGTTATCACACACAGCGCTCCGGTTTCGCGCCACACATTCTGCGGCGTTGGGGTCGTCATGAGAATATTTCCAGTCAGGAGTCGCACCTTTATTAGTGCCTTCTAGCAAGTGAAGCTTGCTGGCTTTACCCGGCGAAGCTATCATGTTCGCGGCTGCTGGTGCTGCAGTGGTTGTCAAAGCTGCAAGTGCCGTGAGCAGCGAGTTGATGCCACCTGCTCCAGCTTCCCTACTCTCGATACTTTCTATGCTACCAAAACTTCCAAGAGATCCTGCGCTGCTCCCACCTCCACCAGCTAAAATATGGAGTTGGTTAGCAGTCACTGTTAAAATTAGCATGACGTACCAAGTAACAAAGGAAGCAATGCAGCCAGAGGTGAAGCTGTAGTTGTCGCAGCAGCATCAGTGGGTTCCTGCCTTGCAGCGGTTTGTTGTTGGAGGAGCCCTTGAAAAAGCGGCAAAAGCGCGAGGACTCCAAGACCACCGAAAGATGCCGAGCGCGATCCCCTTGCGAGTGTGGCTAGAAAAAGGGAAGTTTGATCAGTCTATTGTGGTTCTGACATGTGAAAACCAGACTTACGTGCCAGCTGAGTTTCCAGCTGATATTTTTCGGCTCCTTCGGATGACCCGAAGAAATAGCTGACGTTAAGCGATCCTGCTGACCCCGAAGCAGCTATCGGTTGATTCGAATTAGGCGAGGATATCTGGTCTAAAGGAATACTTTCAACAAGCTGCTGCAATACTAGTAGCAGCGCTGTCAGGTGAAAATATCTTCCCATCGTCAAAAGTTAAAAGGTCATCAATTGGAGCAAGCAGATCTGGCTGAACAGAAAATAATAACTCGTTTCGAGACCATGTTCGCTATGTGAACCAATGCATTCACGGACATGAATGTTAACTGATATTCATTTCAGTCTGACTTATCAAGCTGAGCAACAAACAGAAAATAAGCGGCAAATACTGGATTATAAAATTTAAGCTGGTCTATGACCTTTCCGACGCGCTCAGCCTACTAACGTGCCACCAACATAGATGCGGCTTAGAAATCGACTGAAACACGATCACAAACATACTCACGGCCCATTAATGCGTTTGAATGGCTTTGGCTTCCACTCTTGGGCAGGTCCATCGAATGTGCTTAGACTTTTCGTGCAATCCGCGTTGATTTCGGGACACTTCAACCAGCCCCAACCATTCTCACTCTTTAGCGGAAGGGTTTCTTTGATCTAAATTATAAATGACAATATTGGCCAACTGAGTCACGTCGAAATTGAACCTGTTACCTTCATCTGACCGGGTTCGATCTCGTAGAGTGTTCCCCGTTGGTAAAGGAATCTAATAATGCAATTGATTTTGTTTCGATTGTAAACGAATAAGTAAAAGCTGACTGACAATCTGATTCCGGCACGGAAAACACTGTCCACGCTCGCTGGGGCTCCTTGTATGCTGCTCAGGAACTGGGGGCTGTAGTTTGGGTTAACCGGTGGGTTAGCTTCTGGCTGGTAATAAACGAAACGCGAACCTATCAACAACGCAAATTTTAGCTGTAGATAGAACCATGAGGCTCTAGAATAGGACATACCACTAATGAAGACGAAAGTGCGGTGGTCCATCTGAAACGCGCCCTCTACCGGAACCGGAACCCCCGGAAAGCCATCTTCGACCAAACGCACCCGTGGTTGGTCCTGCGATCCATCGTTTAGTTTGAAATAATGTCCACCCTAAATATGAAATGCAAAAACGCAAAGTCGAAATAATGTTACAGAAACTTATTGTACCTGAAATATGTAATCCACGCCACGGATATGAGCAGTCGAAGTCATATTTTGCAGCATAGGGTCAAATGCAACCGGCTCCGGGCTTGCTGGTGTGCCGTCCGGATAAACCTTATAAACTCGTCGGCCTTTCATCGCAAGGATGGTGTCTCCAATGGAGACAATTTTATCGAAAGGTGTCTGGAATTAATTGAAAATGGTTCAAGCTTTGGGCGTACAAATTCATGTGAAATCAACTCACGTCTTCGCATATTGGGGATACTGTACGAGGACAATGATCGAACGACTTGCTCTCCAAAACTAAAGTCTTGCTCAATGGTGCATTGTTTGATCGCAATCCATCGAACAAAAACGGCGAGGCATCACGGTAAATAGGCGGTGGCAAAATAGCGCCATTTTCTGTGCCGAATTTCAAGGACAGGAGGGATGGTAACAGGGCAGCCTCCATACTGCTCATTGATCCTCCCAGAACTTTCGAAAGTCCTGTTTAATGAAAAACATTAGTACTCAAAATTCTTCACGAACTGTTGTTTTCATGTTACCGATCAGTGGAAGAAGAGCATTGAGTAATGAGGAAATAGAAGGGGCAACAGGTGAAGTAGCCGGTGCTTCTGTTACGGGAGCAGGTGGCGGCGGCACCGGAACCTGCCGGCTCTGTGACGCTGGAACGACAAGGCCTTCATGGAAGAGTTGGTTTCCGAAGCCATCTGGTTTCTGTTGTGTGAACAACGGAATAATCTGCACAAGTTCCGGCAGGCCCAGAGAACGTGCTTGGCGACGAGAAGCTAAAAGTGGAATGGGTTAAATGAAAATTTCCAAACCAAATGGTCATGATAGTTACGGCCGAGCAAAGTATCCAGATAATTCGAGTGCACCTGTAAACACGAGATGTAGCACGGAATTAACGGAAAACATAATCTCTTCACCTCAGTGAAACAAAATACTAGTGGAGCAGTAAAAAGGAAGAAGCCGATGGAAACCATGGTCATTTCACGTAAGCCTGATGTGTTACAATACCGACCAGAATACAATCCGTATTCCAATTTGCAAACACGTTCATACCATATCAAGAAATATGTCCAAATGAACTAAAAGTGCATGACCGATTATAACGCGTTTTGGAATTATCTTTAATCACCTCTCTCGATTTATAAATCTGAGTCTTGTAGTAATCTTGCTGTAATTTCATATAGAAAGCCAACTGCGAAAACCGGGCATTGACTGTGTGAAGATAATCTCTTCGAAGGCCAAAATACCTAAGGGGTTATTATGTTATATTACATTTATAGATATTATATAGATGACTATATTATATTATATTATGACCATATTATATAGATGACTATCAAGAATTGACATTCGACATCTACCTTCAGGTATTATGGTCATTTCTTAATTGTCATAAAAGTTCATCACACCACCAGTTCAAATGAGCATTTCCAGCCCATTCCACTTCCTCACGCAATTTTATTGGTTTTCCAAACACAAGAATCAACAAAATGCTAAAATTTATCAGCTGTCTTCTTCAATCTTAATAATACCACGAAGTTTTTCATGAACAGCATCATCCAAAGATAGTGCAAAATATTCACATCGTTTTTTTAGGATCTCGATAGCTTGTTGTACAATAATTGATGACCTCAGTGCTCCGACCGATTCCACCGAAAACGTGAACTCGTTTTCCCGAAATCCTATCTGGACCGCCGATTTCAAAAAATCATCTTCAAATATTTTTCTTCCTCCGGAATACAGCCTGCTGTTCTTCACAAAGGCGGAATTATGGCCATCTACGAAAACATAGTAATTCAATAAAACAAAATCAGTGCTCATAAACGAAAAAAATATTTAGATTTCAAAAAAACAATTCTACGATTCAACACAAAACATTTGACTGGACAATGGACACTTTCATCCGGTTGACAACATTCTCACCTTTCTGCTCGATTCCAATGACCCCCACCGGGAAATAATCCTGTAACCTCTTGGCGTTTTCATCATCAACATCTTTCAATAACCGAATCTCGGTCCGAGGGCGATAACTGGCTGTAGCAACCGGCGAGAACTTCGCGTGATCTTTCCCGATACCTTTTACAACGTGAATGCGCAACTGGAGTTCTTGTGCAGGAAGAAGCGACGCCAGCAGGATATCCTCATCCACCGGTCGAAGATCTTGCTCGGGAATCTTGAGAGGGAAAGACGGATGCGGAAGATATTTCAGGTTTCTTGAGTGGACTTTTACAAAAGATGGTGGGAGGTTCTTTGAGACTTTTTTGGAAGCTGCATCCGGACGAGTTGGAGGAACAGCCAGTTCAAACAGAATTGTATAGTCAGGATGTTCCGATTTATTGTCAATAGGTCGAAACTTGAAACGTCGTGGGTCGGCGCGAAATGGAATCAATCCTAGCCTGCTGCCAATCATGTCATCCGAGAAAACAGAAGTATTCTGCATCATCAGAACTGTTTCCGGTGCCATGGAGGGAACCTACAGACTGAAATACTAAATATGGACAACATCAATTTTATTCATTCAGCTTGTTCACCTCCGAAAGAAGACTTCGTCGGAGAGCATTTACGATACAGGGTTCCACGCCATTGACATCAAACTCCAATTCCATTCCGTTTTCGTTCATGCTGATCACCTCGATGTTCTTGTCTGCCATCAGCGAATAAAATTCAGCCATCGCATCCAACATGGAACGCGCTTCCCCATCGTTATTACTTTTCGGAGGAAAAACAGCTGGACGTTGAGGGGTAAGAACGCAAATCAATTCCGGATTCGAGCGTCGAGTCGGATACTGTGGTGCGTCCAGGGATTTCATGATATCTTACTCGGCTTCGAAAAGACAGATTAGAATTTTGGGAAAACGAAGAAAGCCACCGACAGTTTCGGAAATCCAAAGGCGTACGTAAGTATATAACCCAAAACCAAGTGTTTAGTCAGTAAATTTATGCTCGCGCCGCGCGCCACTGATACGGCTGATGCGGATGCCACTGATGCGGCTCCGTCTGTACGGTTACATGCGAAATCAATCAACAACAATCAACAACAACAACTGATAACCACAAAACGAAAAACCACAACATTGACGACATACATACATCGCTGATATTTAATTGAGGTTTAGTCCGGTCCCGTTTTATTTATTTTGTCGACCTGGTTGATCTTAAAACCTCACTCGTCTGTCCTGCACTCTCTTCCTGGCCGGAGTTAAATGGATCATCAGGCAGTCGTTGAGATAGTCCGGGCATCAGACGACCTTCAGCCGGCTGACCATAATCTGTGTTCAAAGTTGCTTCTCATTGCGAAACCTCTCCGAACAAGGTATAGTGAGCCACATTTTGCTTTACCTTTTGCTTAACGGAATGTACATTTTATTTCAGAAATTTCTGGACGTCCTTCATATTAGGACAACTGTGCTCTGTGTTCCTTTGCGGAACTGCCGTGACTAGCACTTACCTTGCCCAGAAAAACGTCAATTGCCCAACAAGTGAGCGAATTTCTGGTCATGTCTTGTCTTGCTGTAGCTAATCTCGCGGAACTTTAGCACAGAGTTTTCTAAACTACGTACTCATTGGTGTAATTTATGGGATTGTCTACGCTTGCTCTTTGGGGGAGGAGGACCGGTTAGTGTGTAAATTGTTATTTTCTAAATTGATGGAAACATCAACTGCAATTTCAGTTTCTTTACTGCAATCCGGAAACGGTGGTGGAAATATCTTTTGTTGGCGATAATTGACGTCGAAGCAAACTATTTTCTGGTAAAAGCTTACCAATACACTACGTTGACTTCCGTCCAGGTAAATTACCACTTATCAACTAATTATTTGGCAAGCTCTCTAACCATGACATTTTAGCTCCTGGACTGTATGACAATTCCTGTTGTTCTCGTTCTTTCCTGTTTAATTCTTCGATACCGATTCCGTTGCGTGCATTATTTTGCGGTGACCCTTTGTGTTGCTGGAGCCGTTTCAATGGTATTCGGGGACTTTTTCACCAAAAAGTCTGATGAAGAAGGTGAATTTTCCGACAGTAACATCGATCGATTATTACATCGGGACTAACCACTCATCAATATATCATTTTCTCACCTCTGTTTTTCCTCGTAGGAACACATCGCTTGCTTGGTGATTTTATGGTGATTGGTGGATCAGTCATGTATGGTATTTCAAATGTGTCGGAGGAGTACATCGTGAAGAAGTATAGTCGGTTAGAATTTCTGTCGATGCTTGGAATTTGTGGGACATTTGTTGGTGGAATTCAATTGTACGTATCAGTTTGTATTCAGCTTCATTTTTCGGCGTCGACGGTTGGCTACATGTTTTTTTTTGTAGAATTGTTTTAGAGCGTCAGGAATTGGCGACTATCGACTGGACCGACTGGGAGATCAGTATGTTAAAGTTTAATTTCTCCTGATATATTGGAAAAACCGGTGTTTTGTAGTTGTTTGCTTGCTTCTGTTTGCGATGTGTCTTTTTGGGCTCTACTCGCTAGTTCCGGTGTTGATGAGCAGGAGTGGTGCCACAGTCTTCAATCTGTCAATTCTGTCAGCTGATTTTTACGCACTTCTTATTGGATTGTTGGTTTTTCAGTACCAGGTGAGTCTATTCTAAAATATGTTAACCGCATAACATTTTGCTGAAATATTTGTATCCACAGTTTCACTTCATGTATTTCGTTGGATTTGTTTTCGTTGTGAGTGGATTGATTACATACTCCTCGCGGAGTCCTGTGTCCAGCTTCGAGAGCGTACCCAGTTCCCTGCCGACTCCTGGTGCAGTTGAAATCGCGTCCGATCTGGCTTCTAGAAACGTTGATCTCCGGTCCCACCGAGATATATCTTCGGATATATAGATTGTTCCCAAATTGTTCGCCGGCCTGGCGCTCCCTCCTGTTCTGTGATATTTTCTGGCAGTCCAGTTGTTTTTTCCTTTTGGTTCTACCTGAATGACTTTGTGTTTGTGAATGGTGAGAAACCGAAACAACAAACTTCACTGTTAAATTAAAAATTCGTCGTTGCATCCACTGTAAAAAGGTCGTTAAGGTCACCTCCATTGTATCGGGAAACAAGTTTGTAAAGAGGAAGGGCCCGAGTCAGGGGGGGGGGGTGAGATACAGTACGAGAAAATCAGCTTGATGCAGAATAGTTTGTTTGTTGTTCAAAAGAACTTTCATTTCTTCGTGAACTAGAATAGTTTCCATTTCAACGTACAGTCTCTCCGTTTCACTGAATCAGGACAGCTGGATGATGAACGAGCACAGACAGTCAGCCAATCTTCACAGTATTGCTACGGCGGGATTTGATCATTATTTAAATCATCATTCTCTCTCGGATCTTCATCCTGCTGGAAACCAAGACGATCTCTCGCAGCCCTCAACTCCTCTGCAAAATGGGAGACCCAAAACACTGGATGCTGTGCATTCTTCGCCGTCACCGATGGACAACCCAAAGCTAGTTGAGAAAGGTTTTTACTTCTTGAAAGGTGTGGATCTGAGTATTCCTGCCCTGGCTGGCGAATTGGTTTTTGCGACGGAAATGGCGAAAAGAAACAATCCAACAACTGTGGAGAATGTGCACAAAAAGTTGACGGTTCTGCCCCCGAATTATGCATCATTTTCCAAAGAACAACAGGAAGCGTTCTGTAGCCTTGTCGACTCCGCGGAAATCAAACAGTCTATTCGCTTGGAGCTGAAAGTCAAAGAAAGGCTCATCCGTGAGCAAGAATTGAGGTTGGTGTTCATTAAGTCTAATTTGTCGAGCGAAGTGTTTATGGCCCATCGCTCTACAGTCTGTGAAATTGGAAGAGTTCATAATGTTGTTTTGTTATTGACGCTGTTTTTGTATAACAGGTATCTTTCAACCGACCACGGCTTGGGAAATGTTGTCCATGGCTGGGACATAACTACTCCTGCTGGCATTGGTGGGACAGATCGCCAGGTTGGAGCGAACAGGATTATGATGAGGAGAAAGTTGAAAGATAACGATCGCATCTTTTCCGCATCTTCTGTGATGTCTTTCGTATCGACGATGGTCACGAATAAAACGGGAAAAGCCAAGCGCCTGGAGAATCGGAAGAAGAAACTTAATCGCCAGAAGCTTTTGGAAAAGCAGAGGAAGAGACAACAGAAGGCCACACAACGAGAGAGGCTTCATGCTGTCGGGGAGGATAATTCGGAAGACATGGATGAATCCGTCAACGACGAATCCTACAGTCTGCGAGAAAGTGAAGATGAAGACGAGCATGATAACGGTGCAGTCTCACATGTACATCGTAGAAAACAACAGCTTCAAAAGAAGGGGAAGAAAGGTTACGATGGAAAGTCAGCCCAAATGAAATTCCACAAAGGGGGAATTCGTCCTCTTTCTCTTGGTAATTATCCGGAATCTGGACATCGTCTTCGGAACTTGCTGACAAATAAGGCGTCACATGGTTCCTCCGTGATTTCTCAGACCGGAGAGTCCTCCCCTGCCCCGATCAAACTGAAAATCAGCAAAGCAAGGATCGTGGAATCTTCTGAAGTTCCTTCTAGCCCATCCGCATCTTTCGCGACGATCGAGAGTAATTCCGGTACGCCTGGAGATTCTGTATTCAAGCGCAATCGTGTCCGACCAGGCCGCTGATTTCCAAACGTCTTGGCACTACTCTGTTGTTCTTTCCATTTCACCTTTATCACGCCAGGTATTTGTTGATATTTATCAGAATAATTCTGGTCTCACTGTATCTCGGCTTCGGCTGGAACCGAGTAGATCGGTCTGTATCTGGAAAAACACGTGTAAATTCGAGTTTTTCAACAACAGACCGTTCTGGACTTTTAGCGGATGTGGACATTTAAT
>JAQIWT010000959.1:0-13435 GCA_034696485.1 Isohypsibius dastychi | reverse complement strand
ATCGAATGACCTATAGCTCCTAATTTTAGGTTCAGTATTCGCAAAAGTAAGCTCGAAATGAAGCCTAAAGGCTTTTATCGCTGTTAACCAGTCTCCAAGAAAATATACGTACATAGCGAACACACTGAAGGTCAGTGTTAAAAAGCCTCCGGAAAAAGTATCTCCTGAAATCCAGCCTTACGGCTTTTACATGATAAATCCAGTTATTACATAAAGATAAATCCAGTTCGACATAAAGTTTGTGATTGCAAGGTCAAAAAAGTTTCGTACTTCAATGCATCGGAATGACAACGGAACATTGTCAGCAATGTAACGGTCACACTTATGCTACGTAACCGAAGCAGTGCGTAATGACACGGTCATCCATTAGATTAGTGGAAAAAGATGGAAATATACCAAACATGCACAGTTCTCCCTCCGACGAGGATAGGGATCTCACATAGCACAGTCTGTTGTCGGACCAACAATTCAAGAGTCTAAATAAATCAGCGGGCGGAGAAGTGTGCTGGCGACTTCGCGAATTCATAAAAAAAAATCTTGGAGTGTCAGATGTTGTCAATTGTTTTTGGTGAATCACTCATTTGACTATCTTTAATACTTAACTATTTTATCTGAACATATGTGCGCGGATACTTGTGCCTTGACATTCTCTTTGACACTCTCCGGTTAGATGTCGAATGGGTGAAGAAGATTGTGCGAGGTGTAGACGACTCTCGACGGGATTAATGACCAATGACTATCCCGGGTGCTCGACTCGCGTCAACATTTCCAGAGCTCATGCCATCACAAACTAACGTTAAGCACAAGAGCGAGCGGTCATTGATCTCCGCTTCAAATGGGCTTCTGTCCGGCATACTTTTTGATCCGAGGTCAGGCGGGTTTTTCGAAAATTACTATATTTACAGCTTAAAACACCAATTTAATCGGATTGTTCTCCCAAATTGCAATTTAGAACATCCGTAACGGTGGTCTTTACATGAATTTCATACTGTCTCTGCCTGCTTTCTCACTTGTTACTGCTTCAGAGTTGTTGGGAATTCTCGGAACTGTTGCGCGTGAATTTCTCTGTTCTTTTTTCCATATACAGTATGTACAGTGTTTAAAGAACAAAAAAATAATAATTTCAACAATGTCAAGAAGTTGCCAAGCTGGGTAATTTTAAAGGATGATTTTCATTTGTTCAAGCCGAACGCGCTCCTTCGGGCCGCAAGTAGCGAACAACTCAACTGTATTCGTCCATAGCTTTCAGATTTTTCCTATTCAAGTAATGCATAGTTTCCCGGTCCAAGAGCATGTATATTAAACCAAGCTGGCAACACGTTCGGAAAATATCAAAATGTTACCGAAGTCTGACCCCTGAGAGGGTATAAGATGGTTTCTGCATCCGCTAGTCTGTGGAATTGTTGTTATTCTGTGCTGCAAATATTGAAAACAAACCTGCAACAGTAACTAACTGTTTCGAACCATTCTCTTCAGTTGATAACTCGCCATGCTTATTCTTTTTTTTAACCCTTGGTTTTTCGACTTGAAAGAGTGTAATTGCACGTAATCCAGTAAAATCGTTCTTGTTGACAATAAGCTGAGTTGCCTCCCCATATTTCGCACTGACTTCGTCAGGCAAATCAACATTGTGGTCAACAACGGTGATATCTTTTATCAGCAGCGTCAATCTACATGTTTAATTAGTTAGTTTTTGTCCTTTCACTCAAGTACAATTTTTTGACATTTCAAAGATTACGGTCATCGAATTCCACTTTATATCTTTTTGTTTGTTTTTTCTATCTTCAAACATTCGACGGCTCGAGTCGTATTCAATAATTTTCTCGAGATTTTACAGCATTTTTACAGCTTAGATGAATGATCATGAACCATGACTTTGCCATGGAACAAAGATATCATCCAAATGTCGCAAATCCGCAAAATACGGACAAAAGAATGAAATGGTCCATCCGGCATAAACAATCACATGCAAACTGTCGAATGTAACCAGAAAATCCATTTGGTCTACTTGCTCCAGCATGAAGTAACCCCGAGAAAGGAATCCCACAAGATATTTCAAGATTTTCAGCCCATGATCTTGCTCCTCCAACGAAACTGAACTAAACGAGGGAAGACGAAACGAAAAACTTCGGAGAGTGACAAAATGGGAGGGAGCTGGAGTGTAGACCGTGTGCAATAACAACGATTTTGGTGGTGCCTTCAAAGCCCCCTCGAATCTGAGGGCTTCAAAAATGAGCTTGGTCGGTTTGAAGCCTTTATGTTCCCTTCGAAATCAAGGGCAGCGAACAGAAAGGCAAAATAAGATGCCTTCAAACCAGCTTCAGATTCGCAGGCACTACGTACAAACACCCCTCGATTTCGAAAGCGCTCGAAAACGAACCCCATTTGAAGGCATGAAAGGGTGTTTGTAGCCATTAAAAAGGCTTCGAGCTTTTATTTCGTCAAAAATTTTATGCATTGGGTAACTCATCCTCAATTCGCAAATGTTGTTCGCCCAAGAGCTATGAAAACGCTAAACCCAACAAATAACCTCGCCTTAACCCTCTGTGCCCTGAGTGACCAGCGCTCCTTTGAGCGCGTAGTGGGGTCTTTCAGACCCCAGGTCATTTAGCCAATCAACGCCAGTTTAATTAGTACATTCGGTCTTGGGCGGTTTTTGCCTAAGCTGATCAATAAAGATGATGTTAAGTATATTCAACACCCGTGGTCCATTTAACGCACACGGAGGTACAGGATTTAGTGCATTACAACTTTCTTTAATGGCTGATATCGTTGGACTTCAGCTGCATGCGGGAAAGTTTCAGTTAGCAAATACAGTGACAGCTCAAATCAAATAATGCACAACCCAGAATATAATTTGTTCAAACAATTTCCACACAATGCAATAATATGAGCCAAACAGACACCTTTCAGCCATTACACAATTGCGTTGTTTTTGTGTATATCAATCACAAAAATGTATTCGCGAATACAATGAGCTTGAAAAATAAATATGTTTCAATCGGGAGCGGTTTAAATTCAGATATTCACGGATGCTCATTTGTGGGATAGCGAATTACTTTCTTCTTACCGTACTTTTAATAAAAGCGTGTCAAGTGCTCTTTTTGTATAGACATAGAGCCTCGCACGCTGACCACAGCCCAGTTTGGTAATTTGTGGCGATTCATTAGGAACAGCCGTATCAGACTGCCCAATGATTCTAAAGCGGCCAGTTTTCTAACTTATTTTATTTTATGTTGATTCACGTACCATATTACAGATAAATGTGGCTAGTGCTTTAACGCAGAACTCAGAACTCAGAATTCAGAACTCAGAACTCAGAATTCAGAACTCAGAACTCAGAATTCAGAACTCAGAACTCAGAATTCAGAACTCAGAACTCAGAACTCAGAATTCAGAATTCAGAATTCAGAACTCAGAACTCAGAACTCAGAACTCAAAATTCAAAATTGAGAACTCAGAAATCGTAAAAAAAGTTGATAAAGTAGTTCATCCAGTTAAACATCTTTGGACAGAAGTGTACCGAGCGTTTTAGCTCTGATTTTCTGAAATTCAAGTTAGTATTGCTCTGAACAGACTTTCTCGTCCACCCCCCTCCATCCCCAAGGGGAGGGGAATCAGAGGTCTCCCACCTAAGCCAAACAAGAATTTATTTATATATCAAAACATTTAAATTTTCATTTTGTTCTTAAGTTCATGGGACCGACATTTCTCAGAGTGTTTTTTGACACAAATGAAGTCGTAATTATTGGTTTCAGTACCGTGCAAAGTCCTCTGGGAAAATATAATATTTTTAAAACTTTTCGAAAGTTTTTAAAGTTTTTTTCCCGAAGGCAATTGGGGAGGGGGGGGGGGGGACAATTTTCCCGGTGCAAGGCATAACGCAATACGATCTACGGTTTTCTGGGAATATTTCGTTCTCATTTTTGAATTCTGACTTCTGAATTCTGAGTTCTGAGTTCTGAGATCTGAGTTCTGAATTCTGAGTTCTGAGTTCTGGATTCTGAGTTCTGAGTTCTGAGTTCTGAGTTCTGAGTTCTGAGTTCTGAGTTCTGAGTTCTGCGTTAAAGCACTAGCCGATAAAGGCTCTGACTTTGACTTTTCAATTCGTTGCAAAAAAATTCTCCGATTAAAACATCACAGAATTGCGATCGAATGAAGAGCACCATTCGGGCATCAAAACAAGCCCCAGACAATATCTTCTTACCTAATTGAAATTTTTGATAGTTTCAAAGGCCACTTTGTAGAGATTCAGAAACTGTACAGATATTTTGAATTTGTTCGTTGAATTGTTGTATCTGAATTATGTTCAAAGCGTGGGGTCTGAGCGACCCCAGGTAAGGCACAGAGGGTGCGCTATCAGTTCGTCGTTTCGGTCTTAGGTAAAAAGACAAAAAGTCAAATACCCAGTTTTTCATTGTGAAGGGTGAAGAATTTCAGGGAAAGTGATTTTGGCTTTACGCACTCATCAAACTTCAAAATTCAGAACTTTGTCCCCAGAATTCTGGTTCCGACGTTCTTATATTTTTTGAATAGCTGAAGGTTAGAACCTCACCATTAACGCTTGGATAATCATCATGCGCTGTACTGCAGCTTTTGGGATCGGTATAATTCTCATGCAAATCGAAATTGCGGAACGTTGTCACGCAGAACTTTGAAAACTTATCCGAAGCTTTGCCGGTATCAGTGAAATAATTACCGCTACTCGAGTTCGTAAGTACATTTATTCAACATCCCAAATCCAAACGTGCACCTTGAGGCCAAGAGGGACTGAGTATGCAGTCGGTCAGACCAAATGAAGTGAACGCCACTTTCTCTCTGGCTCCCCTTTAACACATCCCATTTATCACGAACTAGACTTGATCTTCAAATGAAATATTGAACTATCAAATATTCTTCTACTGAGAGAATTTTTGTATTGTTTGATAGCAAACGCAGATCTCCACGTTCCCGGAGAATATCAAACAAACCATTTGCCTAGTTTGCAAGTTATAACGCTTTAAATATTTCAGGTTGATATTTTAAAAAAACTTGTGGTCCAGGTAAAATTTCTAGCGTCGGTAATCAAATATAAACACTAATTCACAGAATAAGCTGAGACATGATGCTAGTTAGGACAACAAGTGTGTTGAGAGTTATTCGGTGACAATACTGGAACAAGTCAACATGAGTCAACGATGTGGAACGGACTGAACGACTGGATAATGTCTTGACACTATCATTCCGCAACAGATTCAACGGATGGCTGAACTCATGGCATAGAACAATGGAACACTGTCAACAACCAGAACATCACACGACCACACACTGGTGACCTCATGGAACACTGGAACACTGTCAACAGCCGGAACAACAGTCAACCCAATAGCTCACATACTGGCGTTCTCATGGAACACTGGAACACCGGAACACTGTGAACAGCCATAGCAACAGTCAACACAGTGATACACATACTGGAAAACCTATGGAACACTGAACATGGTGACCATCTCACAGACTTAACGAGCCTGCAATATGCTCTCTACGATAGCTCTCCAAAGTTCAAATAGCACTCGAACGGGTGGTGACCGTGTTCCGGTGTTTCATGAAGACCCCAGTATATGAGCTATTAGGTTGACTGTTGTTCTGGCTGTTGACAGTGTTCCGGCTGTTGACAGTGTTCCGGTGTTCCGGTGTTCCACTATGTGTGAGATTGTGTTGACTGTTGTTCCAGCTGTTGACAGTGTTACGGTGTTCCAGTGTTCCATGAGGGCCCCAGTATGTGTGGGATTGTGTTGATTATTGTTCCTGCTGTTGTCAGTGTTCCGGTGTGATAATTCCTCTCAGTTTGTACAAAGCTTCTACAGCGATTCATAATTCACCTCATTTGCGGAGCTTCTCTATCACGGTATTTATTTATTTATTTATTGATTCGGTAGCGCACAAACTCAACGAGGAGAATATGATAGTGCGGTAGTCAAAGAAGCTGAAATATTCGATCTCGGAATACCTCATAGCTTTTACAACTCGAAAGAAGCTCAGAAAATTCTTTGAATATGGAACTCAGTCTAACGATAAACATCGACGAGCCAATTACAGAAAAGTATTCACACTCAATCTTCCATGGATTTCTGGGGGAGTATGTGCTTTCTTTCAGCTGTATCAGGTCTTTCAGGTAGGTCGGCACTGTTGGATCATTTCTCGTGATCCGAAAAAGCCAAGACGCATCCTGCAACTTCCAGGGTCTTTCTGTATCAGGAATTCCGGTCAGCTCGTGCAGTTCTTCAGTTCTAATTTTTCGGCGATCAGGGTAGTCCAGTATCGCACGGAGAGCTTTTCTTTGCACAACTCGTAGTCCTTCACGTAAAGTTTTCGACGCGCTCGCCCACACAGTAGAACAATAATCCAAGTGAGGTTGGACAAATGCATTGTAAACCCCCTTCCGCTCGCTCAACTCCAGTCCTGGCTTCAATCGGTTAATCATGTGAATGCCAGCATGCACTTTCCTCTCGACACTCGCAAACTGCTCCTTCCACTTTAGAGAGTTGTCGATGGTAACTCCCAAATATCTGACAGAGTCAACCAAGTCTATTTTCGCTCCATTGATGAAAATCTCTGCGTCCATGCACTTGCGCCGCCGATGATGCGTCGTAATGATCATTGCAGTGCATTTAGACTTATTGACCGCCAAATAGTTATTGGAGAACCAGCTTCCAGTGTTGGTTAATTTCCGGTTCAGTTTCGCAGTTGCTTCTACCGCAGTACTCCCAACACAATAGACAGCAGTATCATCGGCAAAACATTCCGTCGTTCCGTCCTCATCCAGAATATTCTGGCGCAATAAATCGTTAATATAGATGGTAAATAGAATTCTGAGAGAACAGAATAGAATTCTTAGAATTCTGAGTAATCCAAGGTTCTTATAATAAGTTGTGGTATCAGTTCCACTACGTTGCCACATGTTGACGTGTTCCAATGTTTCTACAAAACACCTCTGCATTATGGTTTGTCCTAATCAGCATCATGTATGGAGACCTCGCCAAAGGTCAACTGTGTACTGCGCGCAAAAAACAAATGCAGATTCAAATGGAATCAACCTTTGACTTTTGGTTATTTAAAGTGTGGTACAGAAAACATTTCTACCGCGCGCACCTAGTCGTTTTCCCAAACACGACTTAACTTATTCCCTCTTGTCCTTAATTGCTTACATTTTTCGACCTGATGATCCCGCTGCCCATGAACCTGAATTTTTGAAGCGCTTAATCTCGATTTATGTAAATGAATGTGAAGTACGTCTAAAATTCCGGTTTATCCATTTTTCCGATTCACTTAGAGCCCGGTTACGAAGCCCACCCCGACGAACACAACCCCGATTGTTCCAATGCATTCGAAACGGCTCGGATATCCGAAGAATGACCAGTGTCCATCCTGTGAGTTTACGATATCGCAATGGTTTGCAGCGACGCTCGAGCATCTCCGCCGACGAGTTTGAAAAAACTGACAGGCCATACCGGATAAGCCGACCTCCACCACCAAAACTCCAACATCGCCAAGATCAAACGAACCAGCCAGATTTCAACAAAATCATCACTATCAACGGAAGCAGACGTCGTTATCAGACACTTCTGACGACCTCGAAGCGCTTCCGACGGAGCATTCTCGGCGACCCACTTCGCAGACACCAGGGAAGATGTTGGTGATGATCACTTGATAATTATATTCGGATGACGCACTGTCCGGATGACGTATGTCGTACTGCTTCTTCAAACATATTTTCTGTAGTCCGTTATCTGGAGAGTCAGTGTTGTCATCTGCCATTCTAAAACCGTTCTTATATTTTTTGAATAGCTGAAGGTTAGAACCTCACCATTAACGCTTTGATAATCATCATGCGCTGTACTGCAGCCATTGCTGTGAGACATCAAAAATGTTTAAACCAACGAGGAGGCCAACAAAGAAGCTAACAAGGAAGCCAACCTGGAAGCCAACATGGAAGCCAACAAGGAAGCCGGCTACCAAAGCACAACGTCTAATGCATGACTTTAGTAAAATCGAGCCAAATCCGGTTCAAACACCCGTTTGGGGGTGAAGTTAGCACCTTCATAAGCGTTGGAGCTCCAAATGTATGTCAAGTTTCAAAAACCGAAGAACACGAAAGAATTTGTTTTGGCCGAGCAGAAAGCTCAGACTCCATTGGTTCGTCTGTCGAACTGTATGTGATGTCATATGACTGCCTCTTAGGACCTCGAGGTTGCACGATTATCACTAGCATGCGGAATTTCCGACGATCTCCGGAGAAACAAGTTTATGGATGCCCGGATGTTCGGATGGCCGGAGGTCCGGATGACCGGATGACCTGATGTGCGGATGAGCGGATGTGCGGATGAGCGGATGGCCGGATGGCCGGATGTGCGGATGAGCGGATGGCCGGATGGCCGGATGGCCGGATGGGTGGATGACCGAATCCACGGATGGGCAAATGTGCGAAAACCTGGATTGCCAAAAGGCAGAGGGGCGAATTATCTGATAAAATGTCAGAGTTTGGACTTGGAAAAATTTCTGGTGTCCCACTAGTCAACCTTTACCCCTGAGAGCATTGTTCTCAGTGTTCTGAACCATCACATGGTGCAACTGACCACCACAAATCGAAGTGCGACGGAGAATATATTTCAAGAAAGGTGGGTCAGTTCAACCATTTGTTTTGGTTGCACTTTTAACGTGCAACTTGCACGTTGAATTCAGATTATGGGTACTTTCAGGTCAAAAGTTTGACTTAATATTTTTCCCAGTTGATTGGCAATTTGCCACTTTTTTGAAAATCTCAAGACCGTTATACTGTGACGGAGAGTATATGTGGATAGGATTTATTCTAATCACCTTGGGGGTTGATTGAGGAGGTCTCGATTATTCGAAATGGCGTGTAGCAGTAACTGAATTGAGGGGGTATCGAAATCGAACCCACCTTGTAGGCTTGTACCCAGATCGGTGTACTCGATGAGCGAAGGTACCACGGGTACTTCAAGGTCAAAGGTTCTTTTTATTATGTTTTTCCAGTTGATTGACCATCTGTTATTTAAGAGCTCATATCTGGAGAGTAGATGCGATCGGAATAGATTCTAATCAATTTGTTCGAGCTAGAAATGAATGAGGAAATCTCTGGTGTTTAAAATGACGCGTAGCAGTAATAGTACTTATTCGGAACAAGTGGGGGTGAAGAACGTTCCTAACCCAAGTTCGAGATTCCAAACCATTTCACATCGCGGAATACAAACCATTGAGAGGAAGCGCTCAATCTGCAAAACTCAAGTGAGCGCCGCCAACCTGGTGCCACCCCACCTACTCCTGGATCGCCGACTCAAAACTCTACTCAGGTGCTTCACTAACAGCTTACAACTTTACTGAACGTAATTCTCGAGATTGCTTTTCCAAGGAATGAAGATACACCAGAAGGATATTTACCGGAGCTCTCAGTCCAAGAATCTTTGTACCCCATCCCCCTTCCTTTCAGTCTTCAGATAACGAACACTGCACATCAAAGCCAATATTTTTTTCAGTTCGAGAGGTCTTGATGTAACTACAACTGATGCCCCACAGACTGAATTCCACATTTCCAAAATCCCTGAAGAGGACCTGCCATGGCCGACTGGAATTAAAGGCGTCCAAGCCTCAAATAATGTTGTCTGATATCATTCGATTGACACGGTCATCCCAGCTCCTGGTGTGATGTCGGTTGGACAGAGCATTGATTTCGGGAGTATGAATTATTGTGTGTTCCCGATATGGGCATAGAATCAATGGCTCGAAGAGCCAGAAAAAGAGAAAGATGACTCTGCTCGGATCTGACATTGCTGAAATGGACAGTGACTTCTTCGGCAAGATTCTGCTTGTGCTGCGACTGACGATTCTTGTGCGAAGTGATGTTATCACAATTGTTGATGACATGATTACCGTAATGTCCGAATTAGGAGCCCCCCCCCCGTAATAGAAGACCAGTCCGTAATAGAAGCCCAATTTCCGGCTGTTCCTTTGAAATAGAAGCCCCCCCCCCCGGAATAGAAGCCCATGGGCTACTATAAAAAGCATGTGAATTGATACGAACTGATACGTACGTATGTTTTTTTGAACCATAAACGTCCGGTTAAGGAGCTCGAGAGATTTCGTGGAGAGTTGGTGATCAAATACGAAGAGACTACCTAGATGTATGATGCATTGGCTGTTGAATTCCTGAATTTACGGCCCTCGAATCTTGTCAACCCTTAAAAAAATAAATCCGGCGTTCCTTATTCTTTCCTTCATTTGAAATAACAGCCCCCCGAAATTGAAGCCCAGTCCGAAATAAAAGCCCAAATCCGGGAGCTTCGAAAGAATTATAGCCCGGGCTTCTAATTCGGACATTACGGTATACGATTTTTAGTCCGTCACCGGCTTCTTGGGTTACAGTTCGGCAATAATTACGTCAGTTCCGTCGGGAAAAATGCGAGGCAGATCCCATGGGTGATTGAGCTACCTTTACTGTCCAAATCTGACGGGCAAAGTCTTTGAAAACGAAAACATCAAAATAAAAAAGCTCGTTTTTGTCCCTCCATTCAAAGCCATGTTATTTCCTCGCAAGCCCATGCTATTCTTGCATTCGTTCATGCCCGTCCACGAATTTTTCAGAACTTTTTTACAAAATCATATATGCGCGGATTTTCTCAGCCGTGTGTCATCACCATAATCCATATCAAATTTCTCGATGAAATGGTAAGTAAATTCTTTGTTTCTTCGGGAGTCACAACTCATGGAAGAAAATGCGGGTAAAGTACTGGTCTTATCCAGAGTCTTCAATAGATCGCCATAGAACCAAAATTATTCACGTCGCTTAATAATTCCAGCCACTTCCACGTGCGAAATCTTTTCCACAATCTGTCGTCCGTTACGTCACAAACACGCCACAAACGCCCATCAAACAATTTTCATCATAATTTCATCAAAACATCATAATCACAACATCATGATTTCCTTTGTCGAATTTTCCTTTGTTGAAAACCTACATTGTCTCCACGAACCATCCAGATGATTGCACTTCCATCATCCACATTACAGCTTCTTCATGTTGGGTCTCTGGCACACTTTCCAACTTCGCAGCACGCCAACATCCGCCGTCACTGAATTCGATCTAAGATTTCCGGCCATCTTCCCCATAAATCTACTCTCCGACGACTGTGCCCACCATTTAAAACATTTTCGGATTCCACCCACGTTCGCGGTGACTGCAATGCACAACTGAGGAGCAGAAGATATAGTGTACGATTTGGACGTAATGAAGCGAACAACGGTCATTTAGAATCGAGTAATCTAACTTGAAATTCTGTTCAGAAGAAAACAATTCTGAATCCGGAATATTTTCGGTGATTTTCGGTAATTGCTTCACTGCATGGCAGTTCACCGTCCTTCAGTTTCTCAAGAAGCCGGTTTTCCTTCGCATTTTCAGTTGTTTGATTATCTGTTCCAACTTGTCCCATTACGTTTTGTTCAGGTAACAGAATTCTCGAAAAACTCCACTACGGCTTGAGTTGGGAAAAACGAGACTACAATGGAAATGCATCAAGTCATTACCAGTATCAGTTCTATACTACGGAAAATATGCGACGACATTTTGACGTATCTAGTGCCTCCAGACGCAGTTTCTCTCGTATATTTCTTGCCAAGTACAAAATCTCCTATCTTTGCTCTCCAGAACAAGTAAATGCGAGCTCCCAAAGGCATTTGACAACGGCAAGAACAGCCACGCATATGGCGAACGAATATGTTACGACCGGTGCTCACGCATCGATCATAAAACCGATCATACTTTCCGATCATATTTTACAACCCGCCACCTGTCCAATCACAAACCGATTAAAGTATGATCAATCCGCAACGCTTTGAGACCCTCCGATCATAACGAATTGGACGTTTGGGGCTAGATTTGTTTTAAAAAAGGGTTTTCCTGCCTGGTTTTTCATCTAAGTTTAGTTTGTTCCTACGCTACTGATCATGCCTCGCCATAGCGAACGTAGAATACTAACGGAAAATCTTGTTGATATAATGGAAATGTGCAATCGAGACACGTCTAGCAGGGATGAGGATTATGCAGACAGTTCCGAAAATGATCTATCCAGTTCCTCGCGTTCTTCTGGTGACGAAAGCGCGTGCTTGACACTTTTTATGATGGCGATTTCGGAGTCTCAGCGTTATGTTGCTGTTCGAACCAACCCAACAAAAGTCAAGGAATGTTTCGACAACATATTTATGAACTGGGCAGAGGATCGTTTTCGCCAGTTCTTCGTCTTTCACGCGATCCCATCTGCGGATCGCAGGATTACTGGAGAATCACCCAATTTTCAAAAACAAATCCAACATTTTCCAAGCATTAGTTGAGGAGCAGCTGCTGGTGGCTTGCTACAGGTTCATGCATTGTGAAAATGGTTCATCTGAACTTGATATCGCAACCATTTTTGGGATCGGTGAGGGAACGATCGACTTGTATACCGATCGTGGTATGACCGCGTCACTTTCACTGAAGAAAGCGTTTTGAAATGGCCGGATGCTGCGAAGGAACAAGATATTGAGCAAAGGATCAAGAACAGTTCGGCTTTTCTATCCTGTTTGGGATTTGTTGACGCAACCCTGGTTCCGCTGGAACATAAACCAATGCTTAACGGCGAAGATTACTACAGCAGGAAAGAAACTTACGCTCTAAATGTTTAAGTTGTTTGTGACGATCGAAGAAAAATCAGATACTGAAATGCGGGTAATTAGGCGATTTTCATCAACCAAACTGAGCTCATTTGTCGTTGTTTTCCTAGGATTCCTAGGCTTTGCTCACGAAAACCGGATACATTCTTATTCCAAACTTTCGACGAATACGGATCGATTTTTCTCAGAAGCTGAGTACATCCTGGCAGACAGCGCGTATACCAATACAACCACCGTAATTCCGTCCTACAAAGGGCCAGCTGCCATGAAGAAAGAAAACGTAGACTTCAATTTCCGTGTTCCAAGCATGCGGATGCGAGTAGAGCAGTGTATGGGAGTTCTAAAAGGAAAATTTCAAAGCTTACGTGGTCTGCGAATTAAGATATGAAATAAAACGGATCACAAAAAGGCCGTCGGATGAATTTGGCTTGCTGCATCCTTCACAACTTGCTCATTGATGATTTCTATGACGGCACTCAGCGGAAGTGAACGACGAAGCCGACATGTCAGTTGTTGATGGTGCTCAAGACCACGGAAATCAGGCTGGAAGAATAAAACGCGAAGCGTTGAAACTGATTGTGCTTAGTGACCTCGTTTAGAATTCGAAGAATTAAATCTGTTCCCTGCATTGTTTTTCCATGTTGCGGTTCATTTTGCTTATGTTGTCGCGTATAAACTTATTTCCTGAGATCAGTATGTCAAAGCTCTGAGAAATGAGGTGTTGCTGACTCTGTTT
>JAQIWT010000958.1:0-13443 GCA_034696485.1 Isohypsibius dastychi | reverse complement strand
ATCATGCTGGAATGTTAAGCATTTCGTCTGAGTTTTAACAACTTACTTGAACGACGATCATTTGTTCGAGCGATATTGAAATGATCCGGTTCAACAAAGGCTGAGTGACATAAATGTACTTGTCCATGACGTTGACTGCCCCACCCCATTCACAGAGATGAGCATCATTCCCACAAACTCTGTCATTTGAAGTACCCGGAATAATATCGTTCCTCAGAATTCTGAATCGAAGTCGACAGTCGAGTGGGTCATAGAAACTGATACCATAGGCATGAAGAACCGCTAAATAGCCCCTTCTCGTGATTTCCAACCCATTCAGCTCGTCCACCACAAACACCGAAGAAACATCTGTAGAGACTCCTGCTGAGTTCTCCGCTTTGCAGGTATATGTTCCCGTGTCTTTCAGTTTGAGTTCATCAAAACTGAGAACATGGCCTGTGAGTTACTGATTTTGACACAGGTGCAGTTTTGTGAAGAACGGATGAACTTACCTTTGGAAGAAGTATTGATTTCGATTTCGTTTTTGAGCCATTTTATTTGTGGTTGTGGCACCCCAACAGCATGGCACTTTAACTTGGCCTTGTCATGCACTTTATAGAAGCGCTGGCGTGGTGCGATCTCAACAGCTGGCGCCATGGTAATCCTCAAGCTGTGGGTCACACGGCCTTGAGGGAACCGCTGATTAAAGCAGGAATAATTGCCATCATGGATAAGCTGAGCGTGAGTCAAATACAACGTGTCCGTTTTATCCATTCGTATTCCCGTCGCATCTTCCTCATTTCCAGTTAGGGTCACTTGATTGCGCTCCCAAGTGACCGGCCAATTTGGATCAACTGGCAGACCACATGGAATTTCAATACTACTCCCGGTGGAGACTGACCATTGCCGAAATGATTCAGTTGATAGTTTATCTTTGGGATCAGGCAAACCTATAAAGAAACAAAGTATCTTATGAAACGCATATAACAATGTCTTTTAACAGAAATTCGAAAACCCAGATTCTGTTGACGCATCATTCAGAGCACTTTACTAAGAAAGTAGAGCGATATCATGATATGTCATCCGAGACCCAAAAGTATTGATTTTCTCCAGCGGGTTTGTTTTCAGTTTTTTTCCTCTTCGTCAATTTAGTTAATCCATAAAGTCGGGCAAGTAGGCCAACAATGGACTGAAGCGGGCGCGAGAGGGTGTATTGACCGGAACGATAAATACGACCTGAATGGGAAGAGTTATGATAGGGATCATGTTTAAAAGGCAGCAAGCCGCAATTGCGATAAGGAATAAATCTCAGGGGTATTTCAATGTACGAATCGATCATGTCTTCGGTTATTGTGGGGGGTGTTGGAAATGAGTGCAATTTTCAGAGCGGGATATCATTTCACAATGACACCATTCTCTCACGCAAAAGGCTCTTTTGCCCTCTTAATCTAGAGGTTCGATTCCAGCAAACCGATTCATCATCCTGACCTCAATTGATATCAAACATATTACAAAAGTTTCTCATGGGGTCTTTTTGGTTAACAGATATATCATTTCCTGTGAACTGACCATAAGCTTGGAGTAATTCATATAGCTCCAGTTCATCATCGCCGTTTGAGTCCTCATTCCTCAGCAGATCGGCAAGATGACATTTCAGTGAGAGCCGACTTAATGTGGCGTCTTGTTGATGATTCAGTTCTTGCTGGCTTAGTTGGCCATTTTCGTTGGAATCGACGACTTGGAAAATGTCTTTCAGGATAGCATATTTGTCCACTGAAAAGAAATGAGTGAAAATGTATTTGTTATTCTACTCTATGGTCTCATTCAAAGCAATACAATATATCAGACCGTTTTGGAAACGTGCAAGTTAAAATCATGCTGAAATAAACGACTGACTTGAAGAATCTTCGCGGCGATAAATGGGCGCCAAACGGTCGTAAAAGTACAGCATGAGCTTTTCCTTGAAATGTCCATAATCGCTTTTGGTGCATTCAGGCTGAAATGTCGTCGAGGTCGACGTCGACGTCGTGTGTGAATCGAGCGGGAAATGAGATTCTGTGATGGAGCGAGAAAATGCATGCTTAATGATGGTTGACCCCGAGGGGGGAAGCGAGAAATGATGTAACTTACTTTTTTGTCCATTACATTGAGCGCTTTGGGATGAGAGTAAGCGGATCATTTTATTGGTCATACAGCTTGTCCGGTATAGTTCACAGTGATTATGATACAGTCGCCCATCCGAACCACATACCTTGGATAACAACGATTAAGGTCACACAGTTTCGGTGATCGGGTAAACGGTACGTACAACATGTTGCCTTTGTGAGCATTTCGGTCGACAAACACATTCGGGTGACAAAGTTTTCGGCGAAATTTGACAAATCCTTCCATGGCCGCAATGCAGGGTCTCGCATGTCAACTCGGACTTCCCGGTCACTGACAAACACACAAACAATGGGCTGTCGAAACATTTAAACGCTGATTCTAAATTAAGCAGTGCAGTCATTCATAATATCTCATCAGCTGGGTTGAGAACTTCTTCTTTTGAATGACTCGGTTTCGTTTAAAGTAACAGTCTGATCCTGACACTAACTTCGGCTCCAGTGTGACACTGGGTATCACCGCAATACTTGGAGCATCTTTGCCGAAGAACACCTTAAGTTATTTTATGTTCTTCGGTTGAACTAGGGCTTAAGTTCATTAAGACCTTCCACCTCATGCCGCCATGCTTCGGCGGAATTTCTGACCGCCATTTATTTAGCGGTTCTCTGACTATGGTGATTCACCACGGACCGACACTTTGAAGTGCCCTGACTGTGTTTTCCCGTTTCACTTTGATTACCATAAGAGGCTACTCAAGCTTACCGCGAGTTGATATTTCAGGGTCAGAGGATGTGGAATTAGCATCGGTTGAGATGTTTGTCACATTATTGTCTTCCACTCCAAAACTCTTGAGCAGCTTGTCATAATCCAAGTCGATCCTGACATGTCGCGAATGATGAGGGCGATGTGACTGGCGGATTTCAGGGGCGTCATGTCTCGTCTTAATAGAAAGAGAAATATGCATTAATTAAGTTCACTCCCGCATGCAAATTGGGTCAAAATAATTAATAGGAACTACCGCGCGTTTAGATTATCACCAGACGTTCTTCAGTGTTTACTTTCGGCCCCTTTAATTTCCCAAAATATTCTTGAGGAAATAGTGAATGCTTCCTGTGATACTTCGTTTTGGTTCACTAACCTTTGAGCTGATTTTGCCATTCTTATTAAGGACAGAAAATATTGAATTGGTTGTTCAGAGTTCTTGGGATTGATTGACCCAGAAAGATGTTGGATAGTGTTTCGACTTAAGGGAGGAATGGTAATCCAAGTTGACTTTATTCCTATCATGTATAAACATGTTTAAATCACCATGAATGAGCAGGACTTAATGTTGTGCATACATTCGCTTTTATATGCATTTCGCAGTCTGGGATTTGGGTTTAATGATGGCGCTCTGTCAGGAAGGCAAGAAGGAAGGGAAGCGGAAATCGGGGTCTGGTCTGCCAAATTACTGATATTTCGATCAGGCGAGACTAATGCTGACTTGCATCCTGATTGAAAAATATCCAACTGCTGAATCACATTAACCCACTTTTTAAAAACGCAATCACAAATAATGTGGCCCTCTAAAAAATAACCTTTACTTGCACCAAAGGATTGCGTTTTTCGATAGACGAATATTTTGTCAATCAGTTTTAATACCTTCCCTGTTTGTTTGAAAAGTGTGTCTTCTGTCCGTTTCTGTTAATATTGATAATGCAAACTTGGATTCTGGATCGATTAATGATGCGCATAATTGGCGTTTCCAGAATAATTTCCGCTTTGATAAATGTCGGCCAAATCGGACATGTTTATATTCCTCGCTCCAAAGCCGATCATTTGCTCTGGGCCATTTTTCGAATAAAGCATCATATATTTGACTAAAGATCTAGTTTCAACCGGGCAAATCAATAACATTTTCTCGAGCATTATGCAGAAAATAAAGCCGGCTCACAAAATGGATGCAAATCATGATTGTGGTATTGTTTTGTCAATCATTGGCTCATGGGGTGTAGGAGGCTACAATGAATCAGACAACAAGATTTATTGTAACTTTGAAAGGACAAGTTCACAATTTTAACAGCAACCTTTTCCAAGTCAACTCCACTAATTCTTAATTCTTCAAAAACCCATCCGAGTGCGTGCGTGGCTAGATTGCGTGTAGTGTGCTGTATAAATTTCAAGAGAAATTGTTTTCGACCGCGAAAATTGTCAGAGAAAAGGTTTCCGATAAATGTCAAGAGCTTTATGCATAATTCATGTCATTTCAATACACAATGACAAAAGCACAGCTTTTCGCCCACTTTTCAATCAATGACTAGTCCTAAAATTCAGCTCATAAATCTTCGATCGACATTTGGACGCATAGAGCGAAAATCGATAAGTTTTCTATCGTTTCTATTGTTCCCCACAAAAGCCACAATAAAATACGAACGGCAAACTTGATTTGTAGTCAAACACAGAAAAACGGGAAGTTGGGGTCAAGTGGGCTCTGCCGGTTCCCATTTTAACGGCTGAACTGAGTGTCAAATAAGTGTAGACCGGCTGGACTGGAAAAGTACTCACTTTTCTCGATTTTGATTTGCTTTTGACGTCCAGGGAATTTCGCGAGCTGCAGACGAGTCCCAGAGTAAATGCAAGAGTAATCAGATTTAGATGCATTTGATTCGCCAATCGCATTTTCCAATCAACATGCGAACCTGCAAAATAACTCGAGTGTAAAAATTAATCCATCACTTTAGTATGAGACAATCCCATCAATATCTACAACATTATTTCAAGCTCTATATTGAAATAATTTTCGATAAAAAGTTTTTAGAGTGCATTCAATATTCCATGCCAAAACGCTTAAGAATTGTATTTCGCTTCACTGCCCAATGGGTTTTTATGCCTAAAACTGACAAACTGCCGCAAAAATTAGCTTAAACCGAAATCAATATTTTACCTAGAACAATTCTTTACAACAGTCTCTTGCACAGTAATGCCGGAATCTCTGCAAAATAAGCCTGTTCTACCATAGCATAGCACAGTCATAATTGTGATCGAAACCTGGTCAAGAGGGTAAATCTTACCGAGAAGAATGGTTGGACAATGTGTTTTCAGGAAAAGATAAACATAGCTTTGCGATTGAGTCTCGGGATGCGTGAAAAAGTGGCGGGGCGTTTGTTGGAGCTTGACAGGAATAGTGAGATATTCCGGATAGATTGCTGTGATCCAGGATCAATCAAGCGAGCTAGGCCGGCAAATCGCATCCACACTTTTGTTCGCGCTGGAAAAACAGAAATGACTGACTCGACTATTTCGTTCTCTAGAGTTGGAGTACTATTTTCTTGCTAGCCGGCGGAGTGACAGGAATAAGGATTGGGAAGGATGGGAGCATTGCTGATCCAGTCCAAAGTTGGATTGCATAATCTGGGATGCAGAATCGGCAGGCAGGGAAGAAATCGATAGCGGGAAGAGTCAGTGCGTTCTTTGCTGTGAATGAACTTTCGATGGGTTTCCAACGTCATTTCAGCCACAAATGTGAGTATACATGACTGAATTGTTAGTTGTTGTTACAATTAATAATAGGCTACCTGTATGATCGCCAATTGTATTTTTCACTGAGAAATGTTAGTGGCTTAGTTTCTACTTTACGCTATGAAAAAGAATCTTTTCTCGAAAGGTCACTTCTCTTTTCAGAATTATAATTCGTGTGATCTCTGAACACACCTTGGAGGACTATTAACGCCTCTTCCAGTTAGCATTTCAACCAGCACTCTACTGCCTTCGGAAACTTCGTGTGGATTGGTGAACCACTGACAGAAACTCTATAGAAACTGTGTGGACCAGTTACCGAATTTTTGCTGTGGGTGTTCAAAGAGTGGATCAGAGCGGGTGTCAGTGCTGCTTCAGAAAAAGAGTGTCTGGTCAAACAGCCGACTCTGTCTGATTCGGTGAGCCAGCTCCCGCTCAATGCAAGATGTCGACATCATTGAAACTTGCAGGGAATAAAAATACCCTGTTTCTCACGTGCATTGAATTTCTATTCAGCAAATTTCAGTTTTTTACTTTGATGATGTTCAAATGATTTCATTAGATAAGAGGAAATAACAAGTGGACTCGTGTCAGATTATCGAACTGAGTTTCAGTTCTGGTACTCGTGAGGGCGAGCAAGTCCGCGAGGCAGAGATTCAAAACTGTCCAACTTTCGCTTTTCGTTGCATCGATACTTACATAAGCCAGCACAGTTGTTATAGATATCATACTTTGTACGCTCTTGGAATCAGCGGTTGACAAGTAAAAGCTGAGAAATACAATCACTGAACACGTTTGTTTTTGAGCGACAAGTTCGTCGACTGACAATGTGCTGATTTCCAAAGGTGAGAGAACAAAAGCTGATGAACACTATAGCTCTACATGAATAAAAGCTCACTGCGCAGCGATAAACAGACAAAGCTCTTTATGGCAGACTAATCAAAACGTGCTCTAGCGAACACGCGAGCCAAACATCTTCATTTTCAGTTGGTGTTCTCTGAGAATACATTGGAGGGAACACTTTTAATGCATGTGAACTGCTCGCAGAGGTGACGCAATTTTTGACCCTGTCAGCAGTCTAAAGGTGTGTCTCGTCGGGCCGAGTTTCTTAATCGGAGATGAGACAGGTGACGCCACTACATGTACCTCCTTGTCCTTGATCGTTATGGGCGCAGCCGGATTCTTCATGATCAGACGGAATCGGTTGCGAACTCCACTTTTCAAGACCTGATCATTGGCAGCTTTGTCTTTGACGCTGGCGACAGCTGGATAGCCATACGCAGCAGGTGTAGCTGGTGAAGCGGTCTGGGTGGTCGCTGTGTTAGCACTGACCGTTGTTGGTTGTGATGTAGTTGTAGCTCTGGTGGTTGTCGTCGCAGGAGAAGCGGTTACATAGACAGTTGTGGTCGGAACTGTAACCGTTGTCCGAGTTGTGGTTGTACTTGTGGTTGTCGTCGCAGGAGGGGTGGCTGTGCTGGTCCGGGCAGGGGTTGTATAGACAGTTGTGGTCGGAACTGTCACCGTTGTGCGAGCTGTGGAAGCAGTTGTGGTTGTTGGAACAGTGGTGGTTGCTCGGGTTGTAGTGGCATAGGTTGTGGTAGTGGCAGCTTGTGTTGTCCTAGTCGTTGTTGGAGTCGTTGTGGAAGCTCTGGTGGTCGTAGCTGTTGAAGTGACATATGCCGTGGTTGGCGCTGCGGACGAGGTTCTTGTAGTTGTTGCAGTTGTTGTTGTTGGTGCAACGCTTGTGGTTCTGGTGGTCGTTACAGGGGTAGTGGTAGCATAGCTGGTTGTCGCCCTACTGCTGCTTTGAGTAGTCGTGGTTCGGGTTGTACCTGAAGTTGCTCGACTTGTAGTAGCAGGTGTAGTGTACATATTTGGTGGAGCTATGAGAAGAACGCTGAGCTGAGGTATTCCGCGCGAACAAGAAGATTACTTACTGTAACAGCACCAGTAGCCCTCGAAAGCCATACAGTCCGCGGATGAGGAAATCTCCTGTCCATCGCACTGTGATTCTAGATCGTTTGTTGCAGCACAAGACCCGGTTCTTCCAACACTACTATAGCTATCTGGGGTGCAAGAAACCGTGGATGAGGCGGCTTGACGAGAAGGCACTGCGGGCTTCTCTTCCTTGACTTTAGCTGCAGCGTGAACTAATCGAAATCGAGCTGGACGACGGACGATGAACTGTTCCCGTAATACACGCTCTTCCGCTGATAATCCCTCTGGCTCGAAACCCATTTCCTCAACCGCCAGAACCTCTGCAGGGTAGCAGTATTAGCTGGGATGGCCATTTTAGAAATTTCAAGAAATGATGACCTTACCATCAATGTCGACACAATGAACCATTCCAACGGTGAGCATAGAAAGAACCAGAAGTAATAGCTTCATTGTTAGCCGTCAGATATAAAGTTAAAGAGGGTGATTTTTTGCCAAGAATGAGATGTAAAAGGAGAAAGTGAAAGGATCTTTTCCTTCTTGAAATCTGACGAAGAATAGATTTTTTATTGATTGCGCGCTTGCTTAAACTACGAGCAGCACTAGACCACCTGAAGCATACGAAACCGTTGTTCTGCTTAGAGGTGTGATAATGGATCTGATCGATGGATGAATAGTAATGCGGACAACGGCTTCATCGGAACAATGCACCATGGCTCGTTCACTCGCAAAGAAATTTTGAGCTAATTTGAGCGTTTTGACAAGAAATTTGAATTATCATCTTTTCTTTCGGCGTTTTGCATTTCAACCTGGTCGACTTCGTTAAATAATTACTCGGAACTGGGGCATTGAGACTGTTACTGAACAAAATTTATTTGATTCTATTAAGCCCTAAAGAGAGAAGAAGGGTTTCAAGATACAGTACCGATACGCATAAACATCCAGTTTTGTGGATAAATAATGAACTGAAGAAGCTCTGTTAAGAAAAATAATTTTCAGGTGATTGTTCAGATCTACGCTGGTTTCAGACGCAATCAAAAATGCGTTTTAGTTCAAAAAACAAATTTTCGATCTGATATCTTTCAGAATGCTTGAAATGTGGTTCGAGAAGAAGAGCTGAAGAAGACAGAATGAGAGCAACAACTCTCATTATTCATCGGATCTTCACATCGTTGATGCTTCTCTTGTTTTGCCGAACTCCAACCTGCAGGGTTTAGGCTATTCCGTTGGCATTTTTTGACTTGAGAACGGCTCAACCTGTTAGTGATTACTTTCCCTTCGCCAATTCACTGTTCAGAATCAGATGATAAGCCGTGACAATACAACCGTGACTTGAGGAATATTCTTAGTCATAAGTTATTAGTTATTACGGAAACGAGGTGCCTGATCACAGTATGTCCAAAGCGAACATAGCAGATCATAAACAACAAAATCTAGGGAGGTTGATAGAGCACCACAATACAACAAACCATGGAAAACTTCACAGCTTTTACAGTTTTCACAGCTCATATCGACAAATGTTTGGCGAGTTGTGGTGCATTACACAATTTTAAATGATCGCTCTTCCATTCACTGGAATTCCTCGAACTGTCAAAATTATCAAATTTAGACACCACAATGTATATATATCATGTGTCGCAGCTGGGTATTCTCATCAATTGGAAACAACGACTTTGACCTTTACCGGTAGATGTATCGGTATAAGATAGATGTACGGTAGATATATGGACACACATAAATATAGACAAATAAACAGCAGTACTATGTAAAACTACGTCCACGACGGATATGTGTGTGATAACGTCCATAACGTTCATGCAGGATTGTGCGATTGAAGTGGGACCTTTTCTTCACGGACCATGCATCAGGAAACATCTCACTCAGTTCAAGGTATGTCCGGTAGTTTGTGCTCAGTTCATGGATTCCAAGAAGAATGTTTCCATTTCTCCCTTTCCCTTGATGGTCATTATACCCCGTGAGACAAGAATGAATTCATCGCTGTGACGAATCCACTCTGCAGTGCGTGAACTGATGTGAATCTTGTTCGGTTCACCGTGGCTCTCCATTCGGCTGGCTGTGTTGATCGTGTCCCCGAACCTGGCAGTTCTCAAATTCATATCTGATCATCACAAACAAATCACCTTACAGGCAATATCGCGGTCGTTTCAAGCCAACCACACTTGTCACGCATGGCCCTGTTCGAAGAATCCCATTCTGTTTGCATTTGTGAGACAAACTGTTCAGAAAACAAACCCGAATGAACACCGATCCGGATACTCAGGTCCGTATGTTTCATTGCTGCTTGGAATAGTTTGACGATCGTCAAGGACATGCGGCAAACTTCTACTGCATGTTGGCCCTCTGGTAGTCGCTTAGGTAGTCCACTAGCCACCTGCATTGTGCAATATGTCCACCTATCGTGTAACGTGTTGATCGAGAATGGTCCTTACCAAGTACGAGTCGTTAATAGTTTCTACTTTGTAAACTTCGAACGCCGAGATGAGACGATCGAGTAGAGTATGAGCTTCGTGCAGAAAGGTCACCACTTCAAGGGGCTTGGTTTGTGCAACATAGTCAGCAAAGCCCCAAATGTCGCTAAAGTAGATTGTGACTATATCAAACTCTTCAGGTAGAACTGCTGCTCCACGACGCAGAGAAGCAACCACTTGACTTGAAAGAATGAATATTGTACTGGAAAAATCTCAGCCACAATGACCACTAGGTCCTAGATACCTGGGTAGCATTTCCATCAATATCGCATCACAACGCTCCCTTTCCGCCACAAGCTGTGATGTCTTTTCAATAACAGCACTTTCCAAGTCCTCCGAGTAGCTCTGTAATCTTTTAACAATTTCTCCAATGTAGCTCTCCTCACCTGAGCCGGTGATGTGTTTGAAACGCTTTGCAAGGTCTTCTATTTGAACTGAGCAAGTCCAACAATCCTCAACCAGCTTTTTCATTTCTGGTTGACAGTTCAGAGCGTTCACATCAACTTGACTCGGCTCGACAAGATGAACTGCGAGCAACAATTTATTCGAGGTATAAACTTTCCGCCAGAAAAATCACTTGCCAGTTTCCTGAATGACATCAAGCATAACCAGCGCACAGCTTCTCATGTCCTTCATCTTCATCACGCCATCATCAACAGTTGTTGTACTTTGACCTTTCACATTGAAAACGCTTCTCTTGAGCAAGGCATATCCCGTCTTCCCGATCTTTAAAGTGAAATGCCGGTCAATTAGGCAACACTGACTGCTCAAGTCTCCGTGAAACTGGATGAAGGAATGATGAATGAAGTGGAGCCCCTGTTTGAACAACTGCCAACTTCGCAAACCGATGCATTGGGTTACAATAACGTACATCAATGAGATTTCGGACGAAACTTTCTTTGAGCTTCACATCTGGCCGAAACTGTCCGTTCGTCAAATAGGTGTCCAAGTCACATCTAACGGCGTATGCACTGACCAGCCATGAAGTTTCGGAAACACGGAGTAAGCCGACAAAACGGTTGATGTTCAAATGTGTCAAACCAGTAATCTGGAGACAATCTGGATCAAGTCTCAAGTATTGCTCTCCCCAATGAGACTAAACTGACCTTGGTCAGAAGCAAATGGCTAGCTCGACTGTCTGTGAAGCTACTAGCATCGTTCAACTTGGTCAGCCACACATCAGCTTCGAGGTACAGGCATCTTCCACGAAGACTCTCAATCTGAACCGATTTCTATCAACACAGAGGGTAAATCACACGATCCAAATAAACTCTGAGCTATTCATACGTTTTCGCATTTCACGTCATTGGTAGAAGGCAGCATTACACTGCCGCCGTTTTTAATTTTTATATTTTCAAGATGAAGCTCCCATAATTTAGAGCGCAGTTGCTGTTCTGTCTTGTACACCCTGTGAATTTGTGTTTGGCATGATGATTCGGCGGGTTAGAACATGCGAGTTGTCTTACCGATATGCAATTGCAGACAGCGTGATCATGATAATGGCTGCGCTCGTCGTTGAGATTGCGATTAAGAATGTTGGATCTGGAGTTGAACAAAACAGATGCGGTTACAGACATACCACTTCGAGGACGGATAAACCTTGTTTTGCACACGGTCCGGATTTGCCAAGAAAGCCACACAGAGGAGTATCCGGAGGAGGCCAAGGACCAGGCCACATCATGTCGGCTACCGGGACCATGTTTTTCCGATCATAGCGAAGTACAGTCTGATATCGATGTTAGCATTGATTCTATGTTACACTGCACGGAGGAGAAGTACAAACCTTGAACTGCCCAGCTTTGTAATCAAGGTTGGTGAAGATCAGCTCCTCCGACCTTTCACCGTATTTCTCAATGTATACAGATCCTGATGGAGTGACGAAACGTCTACCCAAGAAGCGATTGGTGAATGCAGAACCATCTTTCGGATCAAATGGTGACGTCGAAGACTGTGATATGCTCTCATTTAAGACCTGCATTGCAATGGAGAATTCACTGTTGAGTATTGAGATGCCGGAGAATGTGTTACCATGCCGAACATGAGGAAGCATTGGTACATTGAGCGAACAACAATGTTTGGCTGCCAATAAACAAAACAGTCTTGAGCGTTTGCTATAGAGGTTTATCGAACTTAAGTCTCGAGCAAGTCTCTCATTCGTTAGACGATGTATGTAGTTTGCTACTTTACCTTGTGGCCGGCTATGTAAGTATAGTTGTAGTCGTCTGCTGATCGACGCATCAGCTCATTTGCAAATAATTCATCCTGTATTGAAGGTGTGGGTTCATCCGGTCCTGCTGAGATTACTGATCGGAATGCATCCCTTGCAATCTGCCAAAAATAGCAACTTTTGCGACCTTCAGAGATACATATAACTTGGGATGGGGTGACCTTGTCATATTCATCGTTATTCTCCCAAGCCAATGTTCCGTAAATTGTTGTATTCCGGACCGCTTCCAGATTTATATAAACCTATAAATTCTCATCTCCTTATCAATCATCGGCCAGGCTCTGAAGTGGCACCCACGTAACTCCCATCGGTCATGTTTAACGAAGCAGCGACAATCTACGTAGAACATGAAGCCACCAGAAAAATTTGTGAATAAAAGACCATACAAGGAGTTGGCGTAACACAATAGGATGTCCTAGAAATAAGATGACTGCAAGAAGCGGAAAAAACTCAATTATTTTCCCGCATAACTCAATCGAGGACAATTCCAACCTCGAGTGACCTTTTGCAGATCTCGTAAGATGGTCGAATAAGTATCTAGCGAGCTTGAGTTAACAGCTTTAAGGACGCTGGTCAAGTTGAAGATTCGCATTCCAACATGCATTTCTTTCGAGCCATCGATGAAGGTCTGTATGCCCATGGAGTCATATACTAGACCGATATGCTTCCATCGATAAGTAAGTGTTAATGTTACAAAAAGACTAAGATATTGGCCACTGTTCCCGTAACCAGCTGCTAGAACATTTGAATACGTTTTCCGATCGTTTATCCGCATTCGAGTTGGTGCCCTTAAACGAATGTTATCAAAAGTGGTCAAGTGACAATGAGATCGCAACCTTGTCGACCTACCCAAACATTGTCAGCACATTCCAACCTGAATATTGAACAAATTATTACATGTAGATCTTGCCAATTTCAATCGAGTCAAGCGCTTTCACACTATTTCGCGAAACTGGTTCAAGCATGAATTTAATGAGTAGCCATGGCATACCGTGAGCGAGACGGGAGATTGCCGGTTGATCATTACACCCTGACACACGATGTCAGATTAGCATGTATATTCAGAGACAACTAACACGTTTCACCTGGGAATATGAAGACGGTCATGTTGGATTCCTGTTTTTGAATAAGATAGAACTTGGAGAGCATGTCGTCAATGTGGTCAGCTTGTTCGTTGCATGTCATCTTTCCACTCTTATCGTACAAGTAGGTATG
>JAQIWT010000957.1:0-13461 GCA_034696485.1 Isohypsibius dastychi | reverse complement strand
CCCCCCCCCCCCCCCCCCCCCCCCCCCCCCCCCCCCCCCCCCCCCCCCCCCCCCCCCCCCCCCGAGTCACCCAAAAATAAGGGCTTCCTACGCCACTGCAGTGTTATCGATTCGCATCGATTCGCATCGAACACATCACGCAGAAGTCGATTTTTACATGATCTTGTCCCTATCGATCGACTTAACTCTGGTGCGAAATTTACATTTTATCACTACAATTTTTCCAGTTCACATAACACCTCAAGTCCATAACTTATCTGGCTTGATTTCTCATCGTTCCAGCGCGTTCAGAGGAATGACTTATATCCTCACAGCCGCAGAATGGGATATCTTAAAACCCAAAACATTCAGGTGTCAGCTTGGCCTTGGAAATTTCGAGAAGCGAAATATGTTGGTGTCAGTTGAAAAATCCTCACTCGATTTTGAACGTCTGTTGTTTGCAATTGATCCAGATTCATCTTCAAAAGGACAGGTGTCTTTCATTTATTATCCAGTTGATGGCTGCTATTTCGACCCAGTTCGTTTGGTGTTTTTGTTTGAATTCAAGAGATGTCAACGGATTGGCACTCCGAGGCTGATCAAGTACTGCAAAGAGAACTGCGATTTAATGAAGGCGAAAACGCTTTTGAAGGACGACGAGTTTGAAATTCTGCGTGTATTGTTCGATTCAGATGGGTTGAATGTTGAATTTCTTCCCTTATTCATGAGGGCTTTGGGATGGAAAGGAGAACCATTAAGTCACGAAATGTCCTACAAAGCGTTCCCCAATGATGTCCGAAAACCGTTCAGTCCGCTTCTTATGAAATCAGAGGTTGGTTTCTCTGTTTAAAGTTGTACTGAGGAATAGTGGTTCTTAAATTCGGAATTTTATAACCATACGGTAATGTGAATGTTGATGATTTTCCTATTTTGAAAAATGAAAACTGCAGGTTTTTCGCGGTTGAAACACCGTTCCAGATTTCTGATTATTCGCATAAAAATGATTTAATCGCTACCGGGGATTCACATTTCACATAATGACATACCGAGAAATCTTGGTTTCATTTCACGTCAGTCAAATTCCTCGCATCGCATTCGCATCTAGCCGATGTTATTCTCTACAGAATGTGTATAGAAAAATATAAAGTACGGTAATGAATCAATTGTCGAATGGCATTATTATAAACGGCTTACAATAATTGTAATCAACGTAGTTGTCTGACTTGCAGATAGCTAGAAGTTGTCAGTCAGTACTAATTTGACGGTTCATTGCCGTTCTCAAGTATATGGGCATGGGTCTGGTAGAAGCGCAGCACGCTTATTTGAGATGGGCAATGGACGGTTTTATCGTGTCTGGGGAGATTCTTCGGAGCAGGATGAAGTTGTTGAAAACATAGTTTTGGTTGATTCCAGTTCGAATGACAAACCCGACAGGATGTAAATATCGTGGTTTTGACAAAAAATGATTTTTGCAGCTTCTGATTCCATCCTCATTTTTAGGACCAAAGCAGTATGCTCAAGTTCTACCAGGACGGTACGCTCACGGATTTTGTTTTGGTTTCCTCCGATAACCAAGAAATCAAAGTCCATCGAGTCAAGATTGCTGCGGTCTCGGAAATGTTCCTGAATATGCTAAGTCACAACACAGTCGAAAAACGGGAAGGTATCTGCCGTATAGCTGACATTGACTACGGGACATTGAAACTGATGGTGGACGCATTTTACGGACTTCCGGTTGACGAAGAAAGCATGAAGGAATACTGCTGGAAGTTATGCACTGCAGCCAATGAATATCAACTTCTGGAACTGCAAACAAGCTGTTTGCACTATATGGAAGAAAAGATGGCGATGGAAAATGTCGTGGAAGTGTATAAAGTGGCAAAAGAGTGTGGAGATGAGCAGCTGGTGAATAAAGCTGTTCAGTTTGTGAGAGGCAATTACGAGGCATTCATCGACTCGGATAGATTTTTTGGTGTCCTGGAAAAGATCCCAGAGTATTCCAAAGAGTTCATCAAACTTGTCAGTGTGGACCTCGTTGAGAAAAAGCGAACCGCTTCGTCAGCTCGGTTGTGAGATATTTGTACTATGTCTCCGCCAATATTATAAATACACCCCTCGTATAAAAAAGCATGTTAAGCCTATGAGGGGTGTATTTATAACATCGGCGGAGACGTCACTACTAATCTGAATTGCCCGAGAGATTTTTCTCAGCTGTCCAAATAACAACAGCTCTCTTGATTCCAAATGATTGTGGTTGTTCGATTGTTTCTCATCAACAACTTTCTGCTCTGTCATGCGTTCTTTCGACAAAGTCGAGTTCGAAGGGATTATCCTTCTTTTTTACATCAGTTAATCGCTTTTTGATTGTTGTTTTTTTTGTTTCCAGTACTGTACCATTGTTATGAATTATGAACTGTTTGAGAATCTGTTTATGAGCTACAGACTGAAATCAGAAGTGGACATGAAGGAGGAAGATCAAAATGATGAAGTTTTATCTGCCTTCCCACATGTCTAACTTTATCTGCCGGTTGCTTACACACAGACCTAAACCGAATTTGAATTTGGAATATCGAGTCTTCGGAACAACGGACCACTGCTTTTGGAAGGAGCAGTTGGGATGGGCTTGTAACATTAAGGTCGAGAAAACGGTGATTGAACTCATCGGTGTTTGCAAGTACAGAAAAGCGCGACTCGGTATGCAGAATCAATGAATGATGTCTGAAATTGGATGTTGAATGAATGTTGAAATTGGTGTTGAATCAATATAAATATTAGTTACCTATCGTAGTAAGTTACAGTCAAGCGTAACTTGAAGTTACGCTTCAGTTTGAAAGAGGAGCAGGCAGGCTGCACTTTGAAATTACACTTCAATTTGAAAGTGTAAGTCTGCTTTTGTAGGTAACTATTGTAGTTCGCGCTGGGAAATCAAATCAGCTATGAAATCAGTCAGTAATCAGATTGAATGGAGTAATCATACCTCCGCCCTACTGAGGCTGTAATTGGACCAGAAGGCTATGCCTCGCCTCGTATAGTTTGTCTAATATCGAGTGGGATCGGTCAACCATCGAGCACCGACCAAACGTTTATTTTTGTCCCCCCCCCCCCAAGGGGGGGGGACTTTACAGCCGTACCGCAAATCGACACCCTAAAGTATCCTTGGAAAAAGTACGAAAAAGTCTGCCTGGCCAGTGTCTTTTCTGGCCACAGAGTCTGTCTGTCCCTTTGCAAATTCCTACTTTTGGAGGCTCTCGCTCAAAAGTCTCTCTGGTCTCTATCAAATGTCTCTCGCTCACGTTTAATTTCGCCCACTCACCCACCCACTCTCTCACCCATTCGCCCACTTACTCAACCACTTACTCTTCCACTCATTAATTGTTCACCAGTCATTCGCTCTCACTCAGTCACCAATTTTATTTTTCATGTAACCAGCGTTTATTTTGGTTTCTGTTATCCACTTTTGATTCCGACAATTTCTTTTCTGTCTTCCTCGCCTTCAATCTCGGTTATATTGTTCATTCAGTTTTCTTCGAGAATCATCCGAGCTACTATCATTCCATCTACAACTTCTCGAAATCCGAACATTGATATAAGGTATGACTGTATCGAAGAGAACCTCAGAAATCTGGTAAATCTCGTAGCTTCCTCAGATCATTCTCTTTCCTCATTTTAATGTTATTTTGGTTCTAAGCGATTCTTTCATTTTGAACGTTTTAGATATTGTCGTTTCCCGACTTGCTGATTCCGTTCTTCTGTTTTCAGCCTTCCTGGATCATTTATCACGATCTCTATTCCAAGAAGGTTATTCTGGATGATCAAGCACTCAAAATACGTCGAGTTTTGTCATTGTCATTTTGAGATTGCAGATTCTGTTCTTCTGATTGTTGCAATCAAAAAGAGGTGAATTTTGAAATTTTCTTCAAGAAGCTCTAACGTGTGTTCTGAGATCCGACTTTGTTAAACGGAATTGCTGATAGACATTGTGAGTTCGAGAGGTGCAGTGTTTATTTCGCACGGAAAATGTTGAGATCCGAAAAAGTACGTTTTTTCAAGTCGAACTGTTCCTCGTGTGCTTTGGTTAGAAATTGAAAAATGAATCTCATTTATCTGCTTCTTGACGGTTACTGTACCACCAATTAGGTTTAGTATTTTCGAATCGTGTTGGCTACTTTCATTCATATTAATATTTTGCTAGGTTTGGACAAAATACGGAATCAATATTTCGGTGCGTTTGTAAACTGATTTTTTACATAGCCCGAATCTATAAATCTTCGGTATTATTTGCGTTCCCATTATTCGACCCGGCCGAGCGTGATAAACTACGACTCTTCAGAAATATGAATTTATTAGCGAGTCGATGCCTCTTTTTATGACACTTGTGATCAGACACGTTTATTCGCCGCTTTCTCAACTGTTTTCTTTCAGCATGGGTGTTTCTTAGACAAACAGTCTCATCAAGTTGATCACTCTTTCTTTTGCCTTCTGTTTTTTCTTATTTCTACTTTCTAATTTTGCTTTATTTTCTTCTGATGCTCTGATTTCCAATCATTATCAATTTTGAACATGAAAAATGAATTGCGTTCATGGGGAAACGAATATCGGTATCCTAGACACTAATTATTAATTGGCACCCATTTACGATATTTCCTTATTTCCGGTGTTCCCAAAATGATTTTTGATATCATAACTTTTTTTTCGTTTTGATGCTAATTATTAATTAGTAGACAGTAATTACTAATTAGCATCCATTTTATATAATATCTTCCTTTTTTTCTGCGTGGGCAAAGTGTCATGAATCCATCTCAATTTGCATTGTTCAACCACAGTTTGCATTCTCGAGAATATTATGCAACTCGATCCGTAATTTTTTAGGTTTGCAGCTTTTTGTTTCATTGGTGACCTTTGCTGAGAAGTGACTATTCACGTTCTATTTTTGTTAAACTTCGCTTCATGCACCAATAAAGTTTTCATATTATCCCTGTGGATGCGAAAAAGGTTCATAAAAAATACTGCCAAGAAGAACATACCGGAAAAGCAAAAAAATTTGGTTTGGTGTGCAGAAAAAGGTATAACCCTCCTTTGTTGCACACATGAAAATGCTCAGACATTTTCGTTCCCAAGTCTTTAAAGACCGGTACAAAAGGGACCGGGAAGATTTATATGACCTGTAGACGTGCGAGGAGCGAGCCTGAGAGAAGTAGAGAATCAAAAAAAGTCAGCTACATTTAAATTACCACATATGAAAAAATATTTTCGTTTGAGGACATACCATTGTGAAGTGGGTAAAATGGAAATAAGCGTATTGAAATATCCACAAACACAAATAATCAATGGAAATATACTTGCAATAAACCTCGAGGTCTTTTGATATTCGGGAGAACCCCGAGGTTGTCCCGAATATAATGTCCCCCCATCTTCTCTGGATTCAGATTCATTCTGGTTCATATTATTTGATATCTCTATTTACCTCCGTCCTCTTTTGTACCGGAGCTGCGTATTACGTACCATATTGAATCAGTTCGCTGGTCAAAATATTTTTCATTAAATATAAATCACATGTATACCGTCTTCCCTTGCACGACATCACGTTTGTCTCCCACTTCTTTTCTTTTTTGGTTTCTGCACGCTAGCAACCGTAAATTCTTTACCATGAGCCCGTCATGTATTGGTTTGTAATTCGATTCAGTTTATTGGATGACAGGCAGATTGGAATGCAGATTACTTCATATCAGTATAGTGAATTAACAAAAGGTCATCAAGTTTAACGAGAACAAATGATAGAGAACCTTTTTGGCATAACTGCTCATAAAACTCAGTCGTCACAATAACGTTGACATCAGTTCATTATTCCGAATAAAGTGAACGAACAATGACTACTTTTCAACTCAGAAATTACCGAACGGATTTTGTCAAAGGTCATTTATTTCGTACGGTTGCTGGCGTGCAGAAACCAAGTCAGAAAAAGGGGAAGAAAAACGTGATGTCTTGCACGGAAAGACGGTATACATGTGATTTATGTTTAATGAAAAATTATTTGACCAGCGAACTGATTTGGTATAGTACAGCGAACTGATCCGGTACAAAAGAGGACAGAGGTAAATAGAGATATTAAATAATATGAACCACAATGAATCTGAATCCAGAAAAGATGGGGGGACATTATATTTGGGAGAACCTCGAGGTTCTCCTGAATATCAAAAGACCTCGAGGTTTTTTGCAGGTATATTTGCATTTTGTCACGCAGTTTTTTATTCAGAAACTGAACAAGAAAGCCTTCGTTCCCTAGCCCATCGGATTCCGACATACAGTTAGTGTCACTGATATCGTTTACGTGCTCAGCTGATGGCTCTCAGTCTGCCAGTCAGGAATCAGGATCCAGTTACACCAAGCTCGATCAAGAACTGGATTCATTATATTGCAATGAAGCTTCGTCCGGATAAAGTTCCAGATCTTCCTCCCAGGTTATACACCAAACAGAATTCAAACTGTACTAAACAAGCAGTTCACTGCAGGACAAGCAGCTGGTATCTTTGTGATGGTTTGTTGGTGTTGATGTCCGTAAGATCTCTCCAACCAGAACTCGTACTGGTGCTGACCTTGTTCCGGTGTTCCATGGAGACCGCATATGTGTGCGATGTGTTGACTGTTGTCTGACAGTGTTCCGGTGTTCCAGTGTTCCCTGATGACCCAGTGTGTATGCGATTGTTTTGACGGTTGTACCGAATGATGGCGGTTTCGGTGTTCAATTGTTACACTCGGTGATCTGTATAAGCTTGCTATGTTAACTGTGTTTCAATGTTACATCGAACTCTCTGTACTTGTGAGAGTAGCCACTCGTGCTCTTACTGTTAACTGTGCTCCCGAGTTACAGCATATCCGCTGTATCTGTTGGAATCGATCAGCTTGTGTTACTGCCGTTGATTGTGACCCACAGAATGTTCCGTTTGTGTAAGATTCGTGTTTGGACACTGTGATAATTACTGACAGTTTGTACAAAAGTTTTTACAGCGTTCTGTGATATACTGTACTGCCGCGACCAGACCGTGCAGCAAAATGACGTCATCAGTAATAGTAGACCCAGCTTGGTAGGCTTCCATCTTACTTGTACACGGGTAAAATTCTCCACCCCAGTGATAGTTTCGCTCGGTCTGGTCGCGGCAGTACAGTACCTTATTTGCGGAGCTTCTCTGTCATGACTTTGTGAGGGAGTCAGTTCTGGCAGTGAAATTGCCTGTAGGAGGCGATTATCCATTTGTGGCAGGCCAGAAAATACACGTACACGAAAAACAAAACCATCACACAATAGTGTGATGGTTCTGCCTTCCTTTGGCAGAATTGTTGAGTTTTTTTCTGCTTTACACAAAGTGGCTGATTTTCTTTCTTTCTGCATCAACTTCATACCATGGTGTTCCCCCCCCCCTCCTACAACCTGACAAAGTAGTTTTAGGTTTGTTTTTGTTTGCCTTTGGCAGAACTGTTGAGTTGCTCACTGCCTTGGCAGAATTGTTGAGTTTTGACTCATCTCCTGTGACTCTGTTGGTTACCTGCCTACCCCCTTTGTCAGCTTTTTGGCCATTGGTCATCCAAAAATTGGTCAACCTGCACTGCAAGTGGTTATTCTCAAAAGTCAACGTTTCTGCCGACCAGACTGAACAATTCCGCTGGCTACTGCTGCCGGCAGAGTTATAGATACAGAATATTGGTCTTCCGTTTTGGTTTTGCAAAATTGATGGTTTCAGCCATAGAATGGGCGAACACGAACTGTGAGGATGACACTGATGACGACCTTGTTGATGCAGACTGGTAGCAACTTTGCTTAAACTGAGATTCGGCAAAGTTCGCACAAAATTCCGAAATTCGGCTGTCAGTTTCGAGGTTCAAGAAAACGGAGTTTGTGAACCGCAGGGTTCACAAAAACGGGTTTTATGAACCGGTTCAGAAAAACGGTGGGGTTTAAGAAAACGTGGTTATGAACCGTAATCGGTTCACAAAAACGGGGTTTGTGAACCCCGGGTTCAAGAAAACGGGGAGTTCAAGAAAACGGTTACACACGAGTACTGGTAGCCAGACATTTCGGAGTATATAGTTTGTAGTCAGAGGTTTCGTAGGAGAGAAAAGTCGTAGTCGAGAAAATTTGTAGTCCAAAAATTAAAATTCAAAAAATCAAAGAAAATAATAAACAACTACGGGGGCTGCGCCCCCGAGCCCCCTCCCTGTCCAAATCCCATTTTTTCCATAAACTCCACAGTTAAAACGGTCAAATCCACGTCCATCGGAAGCACCATCACCCACAGAACTAAGTTTTTCCAACGAGATTCGTCGAACTCAGTCCAGCTGCATCAGCACAGTTCATATTTTCGAGTAACTACGAAAATTCTGGTCTACGAAATAGGCAGACAACGAAAGGTAATAACTACGAATGCTCCAACTACGAAACTCCAGTTTTTCAACTACGAAACCTCTTGCCTACGAGGTCAGCAAACTACGAGATTTCTTAACTACGAAAAGTATGACAACGAAAGTTCTGCTACGAAAATTCTGAATACGAAAGGTGGCCTACGAAAAGTCATGGCACGCCCCACAACCAGTCGAACAAGTACAACAAATCACGTTGAATATTAAGCAATTTCCCCGGCAGCTCGAACAATCGCGTCCTTCCTCATTTGCCCCTCCGATTTTTCTTCTCAGGACTGTCCCATCAAAGCTGGACTGCCCCTCTGATTTGCTTCCTCGAAGTTGGCCTCTCTGAACTATCCTCTCTAAATTCTCGCCCATGGTAAGTCCGCTGAAAATTATCGTGCATTCGGAAAGGTACTGCGGTCCCACATTCTGGAGGGCGGTCCGATGACGTCAAATCGGAAATCGAATGGACCAATGAGCATTTTGATTTCAATGCAACAAAAGAACGACAAAAATACGTATTGGTCGAGCGAAAGCACAATTTTCATTGGTGTGTGAAGCAACCAATTCAATGGCACGTGACGTCATGCGACTGCCCACCTAAAACCTGGAACCGAAATACCTTTCCAAATGCACGATATCTACTCCAAACTGTCTCGTGTATATTGTCTCTCTTGCACTGTCCCCTACAAAGTGTCCCGTGTGAGTTGTCCGCTAAGAATTGACACAGCTTAAACTTTCCTCTTTGAACTGTCCCCTCCGAATTTTCTTTTCCGAGCTGTCCTCTTCAAAATATCTCCGTGACTTGTCCCCTCCAAACTGTTCGCCAGTATCATCCCGTCCGAATTGTCCCCTCACAGGTGCAGCCTCCAAAGTGTCCCCTCAAAAGTGCCGCCTCCAAACTGTCCCCTCCAGAATGTCTCTTCAAACGTGCCGCCACTAAACTGTCCCCCTGAATTGTCCCCGCCAAACTGTCCCCTCTGAAAAGTCCCCTCCAAATTGTCCTCACCAAACTGTCCACGGAATTGTCCCCTGAAATTATCCCCGAAATTGTCCCCGGAAACTGTCACCCGAAACTGTCACCCAAAACAGTACCCGATAAACTGTCCCCTCTGAAAAGTACGACGAAATTGTCCCCCAGGACAGCGGACAAGTTGGTCGGCAGTATCAGCCGACGAAAGTGACCCCTTGTCCGCGGGGACAGGGGACAAGGGGACAATTCTGTCGGCTACACGCGCGTTCTTGAAGAAGAGAGGTGACCTGAAACCTAGACCGCCCGTATCATGTATTCACGTAACGGGAAGCTAGTCTTCCAAATGACAATCCGACCACCTGCTGCAATATGTCCCACGAGCACCTGGCGGGGGGGGGGGGCGAAGGTGCTTTTTTTGAAGCTACCAACTTAACATTTTTCATCCGTGAATGGAAACTTATTACCTGTAAAGCAAGTCAGTCATACTCATACCCAGCATACCGAACATACCGGAAAATCCGAATTATCTGTAGGTGAAAAGAAGGCTAACCTAAGCTGACTTGTAGTTACCTGTCGACTAAACTGTTCAACCTGACATGTTCAGATGAGTCAGTTACTGGTTTCTTCTGGCACGTGAGGGCCGCCATATGTTTTAGCCCAAGCTATGGACAGCAGATATTGCGAATGGCTGTGTGGAAACTAGATTGGAAACACAGACTTTCCACAAATGCCGCACTTCGCTGGGCTCCGCGCGCCTGTAATTGCATGCAAGCTGAGGTTGCATGCAACAAACCACCCATGAAACCATGCTGTCGACTCAAATGAGGCCACCTTTCCTCAATCGAAAGTTGTTTTCGCGTATGTAGGAAAAAATATTTCTGTTGCTGTTCCGGCCTATGTTCGAGAGCTGACTGAATCTTCGAGTCAGTGCCGAGAAACAACGAGATATAATTTTGAAAACCCGTGAGCGCAGTTAATCACCCGTGGAATGCCCGTGAGCGCAGCAATACGCCCGTGAAAACCGTGAGCCCAGCTGTTTGTATTTTTTGCTGTTTGTTGAGTTGGTAGACAAGGAATCTCGTAAATTTAAGTGTGGCAGTCATGGTCTTTTGGGTTGTTGAAGTCATATGTTGCCTTTTGCATAAGCGTGATTTTCTCAAAATGGCAATCCTTTACCGGAATCCTCAGTAGCACGAATCGTCTACTACGAAACTGCTGGCTTCCAGTGATTTTAATCATGGTAGATTTGGGCGACGAGAACTCTTGGCTACGAAAGATTTGAGACTACCAGAACCGGTCTCAAGGAGCTTGCTGCGGTAGCAAGCTGTACCCGAAAATGACAAAATGAATTGTGCCATGATTTTTAAAAAATCAACGGCTTGCCGGTTCCTTGTCGAAAGAGTTTCAGACCAGCGAAATCACTGTATACATTTTGATTCTGTACCATGTTCCATCACGTGACTGGAGCGACTTCCCCAAACTCCCCGGTATTATCTATCTCTCTTATCCATGACTTCGGATGGAGGAAAATTTTGCTTGGGGGGTTGTGTTCCATCCATAGTGTAACCCGTAGGAATGGAATCCCAAGCAAAATTCGGGTTTCCTGGAAGTGGAATTCACAAAAAGAATATTTTCTGAATCAGAAAATTGCGCTGAATCCGAATAACAGAACAAGAGCGTTAGAAGTGTTTGAATTTGGTTCCTGTTTTGGTGGAATACCTATTCCGTCGGAACCGGAATAGCAGTTCTGTTCTAAAATATACTGGTATATGAAACCTCAAGGTGTCATATTTCTCAGACCGAAACAGTTCATTGTATGCGGCCAACAAAATTCGTGTACAATAAAGGGTTCGGCTATGCGGAGTTCAAAAATCTTGTGCCGTGAGACCAGTGATCAGAGGGCGAAGAACAGCACGAACACTCCATTTATTTCCTGAAAAACTTCCTCCACATTTTTCGTTATTTAAGGCTCTGTTGCTGCTTATTAGGTCCCTGCGCGCCAAACAGCGCTGCACATCAAGTAGAAGTGGATTACGGAAACTCGTCCTCGATTATTGTTAAATAAGGTTTGAACTAATTAATTGTTTTTGAATGAAATGCGCGCATCGCGGCGATCGGATTCGGATGTGAGGTCACCTAATTGATTAAAACTTTAGGGACTTTTAATTTCGCCCCTAATTGACATTTTGAGAATTTGAGAAGGCCAAACAGTTTCGTTGAGATTCTAGATGGTTCTATCCGTCAACCATGGTTTTTGATTAATATCTGATGGTTTTCGTGAAATATCGAAAATTTTATTCTGCTCTAATTCTTGATCCCATTGAGCCAAGTGTCTGGATGAAGGACAGAACCAGGCAGGTTAAATAACTTAATTACTGACGTTGAGATTTTGGGAATCGCACGGATAGGGGCGAAATTAAAATTGTTTAAGCTGTTTTGAGAAAACAATTATCAAAGACAGGCAGGCCAGTCTGTTCGCTTCAGAAATCTTGACACTGCGCCTCCTGGTGTATCGCCTGTCCTTGTCGTGGCTGCTCCCAAGTGCACCAGCGCAAAAACAATTGATCCAGTTAGCACCCACTTGACGAAATTTGATGACAATGCATTGCGGAGCAAATGAATACACTTTGTTCATTGTTTCACGAAAGATGTCAGTGCAACAGGATCACTTGTGTGTTTTTATAGCACGAACGTTAGCGACTAATTGCATGGGCCAATCGTTCATAAATTTGATATGATGTCGCATTGGTGGCGGCGCTACAGTCGTGTCCAACTCCGGTTTCGATTTTCGACTTGTTCTTCGAAATGGAATATCTTTCGATAAAAAAATCGTACATCAAAAAATCAAATTCTGCCCTACAGAGCGAACCGTCATCTATCGACCTACATTCTTTCTGATTTCTTGTTTTGGTTAGCTTTAGAGCCCTAAGATGGAGTATTCGTTAAAGTGGAAATTGACAAGGAATTTTGCGACCGCTTGACATCCATATCTTTGATTATACCACAGCCACGAATACCTGCATCAATTTTGGGAAGTGGCCTTTTAATCCAGTGATAGGTCTAGCTGACCATTCACCACGAAATTACCCAGAATTCTTTTTTCTGGAAGGCGGTAGATGTAGTTAATCGGAGGGCATACGTAATCAGCTAAGGCAGAACTTGCTTGAATTGGAAACTGTGAGAAGTACAGTACGAACCAGATATCGGAGTACTTAAAAACGTGCCGTAAGTTGCCGCGATATTGGATGGGGAATATGCGTTCTGCCGTGTGGAAGCGATGCCCAGAAGTCGAGCTCGGCGATTCTGGTTTGGCGCGCCGGAAATCCAGAAGATTGATTTCGAGTGGAGTGATGTAATTGGATGGCGAATTTTGGCCCCGCTACAGAGGCAGAATTACGTTGTTTTTTTCATACGTCTCCGCCAAAAAGTTTAGCACTTATCTGCCTGTTCAGTCAGTCAATCGATAGGGCGCAGACATTCTGAACCTTTTGGCGCAGACGTATGTCACACAACATCGGCCAATAGTAGGGAGACTGCGAGACCCACTACATCGACCTCCTATATACAGTTTCCGTAACTTTTTACAATCGAGAATGGTGGAAAATGTTATGAGAGCAACTGACCGTGCGAGCTTTGCAGTTGCATTGATAACATTCTGGTATAAGACAACGAGTGGGACACCGTGATTTATTCTTTTCCGGTCGCAATCCTGATCCGCTCATGTAAAAATGAACATTGTTGTCATGTGAATGCCACATGTTTTTATGTTTTTTTTTAATACCCTTGGTTTTGTTTTTCTTGCCATTTTCTTTCTTTTCTTTTGTACCCTTGGTTTTCATTTCTTAACCCTTTATTTAACTACGTAGTGACGCCATAATAACGACACGGTTCTAGATTACGCCCATAGCGAGTTACGGCAATGACGGAAGTCTACAATACTTCTCTCTACTGTACGAGTAGTTCAATTCTTATTCAGTGGTTCTCGTCTCAATTGTCCGGTGTCTTTTCTTTTTTTTTATACCCTTGGTTTTCATTTCAGCTGTTCGGTTTCTCTTTTTTGTAACCTCGATCTTCAATCCAGCACTGCACTTAGGTTCTGTTTGTCACCCCCC
>JAQIWT010000956.1:0-13489 GCA_034696485.1 Isohypsibius dastychi | reverse complement strand
GGGCTTACGCATGGTAGGTGTGGTGAGCCGATCGATTCAGCAAAACATAGTACCACTTGATCGGCAGGACGGAGTAATGTGAATGGAATGTAAATCAAGAGCAAGTCCAGCAAAGCTTGTATCAGCTGCCACTTAACTATCCGTGACAGATTTAGGTCAATCGGGTGGTGGCATACTTTTAACTAGCTAGCCATCAGCAATTCAGCAAAGATTATTCGCCGTCAGCTCGATTTGAGACATTATCCTAGCAAGGTGCAAACCTCCATAATAAAGCTGAATCTCAGTTGCGACTAGGTGACTCATCATGCGAGATATTCAATCACTGAATCCTGCTGACTTTTTTGGAGTTGTAGAGCTCACTCCCCTTTGTGGAAATAAATTCTACATTCGTTTTCGTCATTGATTCACTTCGTGACTATGTACTTATTTACTGTATTGATAATGGTGGAGGCGCTAACACTTGTAACACCGTTGGCAGCTGGGAATGCGCGGTGTGAATCTTTCATGGTGACTACAATTTATATGGTATTTTTTAATGTAGCTGATGTAGCTGTCACAATCAGCAAGTCCCATCCGAAAGAGCCTCGCATCGAAATACGATTGATTGTATACACAACTACGAAAAGACACATTCTCAGGCACTTAAAGATTCGATTCGCGACTTTGTGCAAAGGTTGAAGGCTCTGCATGTAGGTAAATAACCGAATCCGGATCAAGCAAACTCCGCTCTTTTGCAAATCTCAGCCGCACCTCCCAAGGCGATCCCGGAATAGATATATTGGTCAGCAAGAACACCACTCGCCTGCATGGCATTGTTTTTTATTCGCTCAGTTACGAATCAGAATCAACGATCTAATTCGATCGTCAAAGAACTGCATTCACAGAACTGATCAATCCGGAATTCAAAGTCGGTGATGCAGTGTAATTTGCATCTTCAAAGCTCTTATCCAAGGGTTGGTTTAAATTGGGGTTGATATAATTCTTCGATAGTTGGGTTTTTGCACAACTGGATTTCGGACGTTGATTTGATCGTGACGGTTGAAATTGAAGACTGGTCTGATGTCAGGTGGAAACATTTCAAGTAGCTCAGATTGAAAGAAAGAAACAAAATTCAAAATGCAGGGGACATAATGCGTCGGGTACTGCAACCTGTTTGAATTTCACGGAAGGGAATTTTCGTAGCAACTCTGAGCCTTGCAGATCAAAATTCAGAAAATCGGTGCACACCTAACATTATCGCAATATGCGACACTCACCAAAGGTAATCAATTGTCGAAAGAAAAATCGCACTGTGTGCGGTAGTAAATCCGACGCTCTTTAGTGTGACCAGGGTCACGAATATCCGACGAAAGACTCGCACCGTGTGCGGTCGTAAATCCGACGCTCTTTAATGTTATCTAAAATCACGCACCATCCAGTCCTGGTAGAAGTTACGAGAAGAGAACGTGGGTCTGAAAGTAGTAACAAGTTACAACATGATGATAAACAAAATTTTCAAACCCATATTCAGTGAAAACTGAATTCTCAGTCGTCGGACCAATTTTGTTACGACCAGAACGGAATGGATGAAGAATCGTATTTATTCGAGAGCGAGAGTTAGTGAAAAGTGAAAGAGTGTTTTCGTTAGCTTGAAAGAAGCGATTTTAGTATGCGCCTGTTAGTTGCCTTGCGGCAAAGCTGGTTTGAGCGGGCCGAAGTAGCACAACATGAATAATGAAGTTAAACATTTATGTAACAAATCGTATACTAAAACTTTCACGGATTAAATTTGTTTTTGGTCCCAATTACTTTCGAAAGATCAGTCACCTATCAGTTGATAGATGATAATAGGCGGTTGGTCAAAACTGCTGGCCGAGAATTGGATGAGAGAGAGAGAATTGTGAAACGAGCAACTCAGGAAATAATTCGGTTTTTCACGAAAAAGTGCTCATCTTAGCTAGTAGATAATCAATTTGAGAACTATCAATGCTCAAGTCTTGAAAGCGTGATTGACTGATATGAGTCACTCAAGTTTTGACATTCTAATCACCACTTCCTTCCTTAGCACCATCATAATGTTCAGACTCAAAGTTTCGAACAGTATGGACAAATGTGTTCTCAGGGGAACTGAACAAGACGAAACCGATTGAGGAGGATCAATGAAGAGGTTCACTTTCCTGAGCTTGTCCTGAATAAGATGTTGAAAGATGTGGGAGAGCAACGCCAAGAATGGAGAATTGCTGTTGAGCAACTTGAAACGACTACGACTTGTTGAAAGAGCCGTTCAAAGGAGGATGGAATGTTTCGTTTGATTTTGAATCGTGAAGACGGGCACAAACGTGAGTGTTTGGAGGATATTTGGAGAACAGCGCATTTGAAAGCCAGATTTCTCCGTTCATACAATTTGCTCTCACTGTTAGCACGCTGGTCCGTGAAATGTGTTCACGAAAACTGAATCGCCCTGTTGTTCTATGGAATAAGAACAAAATGCTGCGCTTGTAAACCAGTCTGGTTTCGCTTCAAAATATTGACACCTCACTCTTTCAGGCTCTGTAATTCGTTGCTGGTCAGCCCTGTGGTTTTGAATTTGAGGCTGAAAACCCACTGAGCATTGACGTATTTCATGAGAAGGTGATGCTGACGAGCGACTTTCTCAACGCCAACCAGTTTTTCCAGTCTTTTCCGAATCACGCACGACCGAAAATTTATAGGCGTTTTCGTCTGTCCACTGAATTAACAAAAACCTGTTCAGTTTAAGAATGGCAAGCTACTCACGGGTAGATGAGATTTTCGTCTTCGTTCAGAGGCGGAAAAATTAATTCTCTCAAGAACAATGGCCTGAGTAGTGGCAGAAACTTTTTCCAGAGCCTCAACCCTTCTTTTTGTCGCGTCTAAATTCTTACTCTTACTCACTCGCTCGCCTAACTCTAATAATAACTCGGCTCGGCCTCGGATTGCGCACTAACATCTCAGCTCCACTTTTTTCTTCACTTTCACTTCTTGACTTTTCATCTTCTCGACTCGCGTCTCTACATCGCTTCTGTTTTCTCGTTACTAACACTCTCATAATAAAATGATCGTTGATCAATCCTTTCTATCTGACTGATTAAGTTCCTATCCTATATTCCAAATTACACCACTACAAATTTGGGGGAACGCAAGGGATGGCGGCTTAGCCGTCCCCTTTCCTTATTTCATCTGGAGGATTTTTTTTGTCTCATCTTGAAGATCGAAAACAACGGATTCGAGGATTGGACTGGAGTTGATTTTCGAAAATCTATTTTTGACGAGTAAACAGTAAGACCGCATGTGTAGTTTATCCCCCAATCCCACTGTAAATTCAAATTGCGTCGATTCACTGATGTAACTGATCTCGATCGAAAATAGCATCTGAAAATAGCGTTCGACCCACGAGATGGTGCAGGCTTCGTGAACTTGGCTCCGATAGGCCGCGGGAAAGGTCATGGCCATTCAGATTAAATCGCGACCCAGTTACGAAATTAATATTCAAACGTTTCATATTTATTTTTTGCGTTGTCAAAGTTGAGTGGTGAATATTTCTTGTTGTACGTTTTTATGTTTACGAGTTTAATAATACTCTAACGGCTCTAGACATCTATATCCTTGATCAGGATCCCTAATGTCGACCAGCCAGTCCAGTTTGCTAGCATAACTTGACCATGTGCGTTCATTCTAATACCCGTTTGATCTGCGCGAAGGACGTCGAAAGATTTTCTATCTGTCAATAACATCTCACCCTATGTCAAAACTTACGCAGGAGGTCATCAACTCGTTCCTCGATTACACCCGGACTTTCTAGTAGGAATTGAAGATTAATTTACACCCTCGTGAGGTCCGAACGAACCAAATGATTTATTTACATTTTCTTTCCGTGGACGACGCTTTTCCTTTTCAATGCTAAGATCGAATGAAAAGGGGAGAAAACCAATTTCAAAAGAACTGAAAAATACTATAGACCAACCAAATTTCCAATCAGAATCGGGAGCCGGTGAAGGGGGATTCAAGGTTGCGTCTTCATCTCGAGCGCAATTGCCGCCAGGTCCTGCTACAAAACCATCACGTATTTTGGAGCAAAGTTCTGCGGAAGTCGAACGAATACGAGAACAACGCAAGGAAAGACAACGTCAAGAACGTAACGAACGTTTCGAAGTACGCGAAGAACAACAACAGCAAGAACTTGCTCACCGAGAACTTGAACGTCAACAACGACAACAGCGAGAACTTGAACAACAAGAACTCGAACGTCAACAACGACAACGACCAGAACGAGAACCCGATATCGTCGAACAACCCCTCATCAATTTAGAAGTTGCCGCGCCTCACCTTGAAGCTTTGGTTGACAACCCGCAACTGCACCTTCAGAATCGGAGAAACGCCATCGTCCCAGATATCCCGGCACCGTTAGTAATGGACCAGCAACAGATTGAAAACTTCGTTATCGATGCCATTAAAGACCGAAAAGCCCGAGAACCGAACCTAAAAGACCTCCCGACATTTTCCGGGTCACCTCTAGAAGATGTGGCGGATTTCATCATGAAGTTCGAGCAAATCGGAAAATTTTACAGCTGGGACGTTGATGACTGCAAGAGATTTCTGCCGCAAGCTCTTCGAGAAAACGCTCTCCGGTGGTTTTCAAGTCTTTCAAACCAAGAGGAAGCCGTTTGGGACACCTACAAAGAAGGTCTACTTGAAGTTTTCGGCCGGTCGAGCGTGGATTATGACATCTTGGGTTTACGAAATACCACAGATCCAGAACTTGATCCGGTGTCGTACGTCACGAACCTTCTGAAACGAATGTCTATAGTCGATCCGGACGCCTCAGAAAAGTCAAAGGTCCACCGATTATGGGAAGGTCTTCCTAGTCATCTGAAGCCATCTTTTCTTGACCTGCCGCCAGAGACAACGACGGAATTCTTGACCCGTTTACGTAATGCTGCCCGAAAGCATGCATACGAGCGGAAGGCTTTGGAGGAAGGAATGGTTTCATCTCAAAATCTTGCGCCGCTATTGTCAAGGTTGGCAATTGGGTCGTCCCCTTTTCAAATCCAGCAGCCGACAATTCAAACAACCGCTTCTTATCCGGTCTCTTCTTCCTATTTTCCGTCAGCCGGTTCGTCAATGTTACAGTCTCCGGCTAATCCCTGGAACTTGCCGTATGGATTATCGTCTGTCGCAAATCAGCAACAACTTGGTCTTCCGGTATTGGGTGCCTTAGCGGCCGGTCCTTCACAAAGGTCATCAGACAGCGATCTCATTTCAGAAAATGAGAGACTGAAGGCTCAGATTGAAAGACTTAAAAATAGAAGCAACATTCAATGCCACAATTGTCAGAAATTCGGACATGTCGCCGCGGTGTGCCGTAACAGCCAGAGACAAAACAACAACCAAAACAATTTCCAGAACAATCGAAGCAGTACTCCCTACGCTGAATGCCGATATTGTAAAAAGCCCGGTCACGATATCTCTGAGTGCCGCACTAGAGATAGAAACAACCAACGAAATCAAAATGGTTACAACAACGATCGAAATTACAGTCAAAATTCTCGGGTCTTTAATTCTCGTGGTCAAAATGACCGTCGAGGAAATATGGGTCAGTATTTCTCCGGAACTTATTATCCTCCCAACAATCAAAATCTCGATCGGGGTCTCCCATCACAATCTATGCCGACGATTACCTCGGCCCCGCCAACACCTCGTTTACCTTTAAACCAGTGACCGTAGGTGGAGAGGCTCTACCGCCTACGGCCGAACTGCAACCAATTTGTTTTGCATCTTCTACTCTGGGTGCACTCTCTTGTGTCATTTTGGTGAATAACGAGCCATTGTCCGCCATCCTTGATACCGGCGCGGGTATTTCTCTTGTAAATGAATCATTTCCGGCGAGATTCAATATTCCTGTTTATTCCTGGGCTGGGCCTATTATCCAGTTGGCCGACGGTCGATTGCAACCGATCGATCAAGCGTGTCTGATTACTGTTTGTATACTTGGTACAAAAATTGAAGAAGTGTGCGGCATTGTTTCCGGCTTGCCAACACCAATCTTGTTCGGGAATTCTTACCTTTCCCGTACCCCTTTTCTGCTGGATTTTTCGAATTTCGAACTAATTAATCCGTACCGACCTGATGAAGAACGAATAAGAATTCAGTTTTTCAGTGGGAATAAAATTCCCGTACTTCACCCTCGACTGCAATCTTCGATCGATTCCGCAATGGCTTTGGGAGCAGGTGTGCACGACTTTGCTTCTCCAGTTGTTGAAGAATCTTCAGATCGGGAAAGCCTGATCAGCGATCCCGATACTGATTTTGCAGCGAGAACCAGCTCGGCGAGTAGGCGCCTCACTCGACCCGATGCTGCCGTAGTTCCTGATGAGATTTCAATCGTTTCTGATGAAGTTCTTGGCCAAGAACAATGTGACCCCTGCGGTAAAACCTCTGTTCCGAATAACTTTCTTCCAGTTCCCGAAATTTTGAGTTCGTCCGTCACAACAGATGACGCGACCTTCATTTCGTTTCCGAAATCTCTCCTCGAAGATGACGATAGTCCAATATTTGTTCCGATCCGCGAAGCTGTCGCTCCGCCAACCGATGGAGAGTTCGTGAGTCAACTCGTTCTGGGCGAAGAAATGAATTCCGACCAAAAAGAGAAAATGACTATGCTTCTTCTCAAATACAAAAACGTATTTTCCTCAAAAGCCGAACCTATAGGGGACATGAGTATCATAAAACATAAAATCAACACGCAAGATGCAAAACCCTTCAAACAACAGCTTCGAAGTTATCCGGAGTGGAAAAGGGAGATAATCACAAAAGAATGCAAAGATCTACTTGAACAAGGTATCATTGAAGAAAGCCAGTCAGACTGGGCCTCAAACGTCTTGTTAGTACCTAAACCTGATGGTTCGAAACGTATGTGCATAAATTTTACCGAGCTGAATTCACTCACAAAAAAAGATAATTTTCCTCTTCCAAGAATTGACGACTGCCTTGATACACTCGATGGGGTTTCCTGGGTTTGCGGGATGGACTGCTGTTGGGGATATTGGAATGTTTTGGTCGATGACGACTCGATCGAAAAAACAGCGTTCATTACCTTTGACAATTTTTATCAGTGGCGTCGTATGCCATTTGGGTTAACAAATGCCCCCGCAACTTTTTCCAGATTGATGGAAAAGGTCCTGAAAGGTTTGATTCTGAAAACAGTCCTTGTCTATCTTGATGACGTCACCGTTTTTGCAAAATCATTCGAAGAACTTCTCGAAAGACTTGAAGAAGTACTACATCGTTTCTCCGACGCAAAACTGAAACTAAAGCATTCGAAGTGCAAGTTTGGCACACAACGTTTGAAATTTCTGGGGCATTTAATAACACCAGAAGGAATATCTCCCAATCCTGAGAAAATTGCAACCATCAAGAATTTCAAAGAACCCACGGATTTACATCAGGTTCGATCTTTTCTCGGGGCAGCATCTTATTACCGAAAATTTATACCTGATTTTTCTGGCACGGCTTACCCGCTGATTCAACTTACAAAGAAAGATGCGGTATTTTTCTGGAATCAAGATCACAAAAATTCTTTTCAGACTTTAAAGTCTTATCTGATTTCTGTTCCAATTCTCACTCATTACAAACGGGGGTCACCTTTAATTTTGGAGACCGACGCAAGTGGTCTCGGTCTGGGGGCAGTGTTGCATCAAGTTGATGCTGACGGCCAAAAAAGGGTTTTAGCTTACGCATCAAGAACTCTGAAACCTGCTGAGAAAAACTACGCAGCTGTGGAACTAGAAATCGCTGCGGTGGTTTTTGCTGTTGAAAAACTCGATTCTTATTTGGGAGGATGTGACAAGTTCACCATTGTCACTGATCACTCTGCCTTGGTTGGACTTCTTAAAATGAAAGAACCAAAATATCGTTTAGCTCGATGGGTTCTACGATTGAGACCATACACTTTCGAAGTAAAACACCGTGCTGGGTCAAAAAATCAAATCGCTGACTTCTGTTCTCGCTATCCCTATGACGAGAATACTTCGTCCGGAAATATAGTCGCTGCACAATTTCTAACCTTGCCGCTATTCATTGCGACGACCATCGATGTCGCCCAAATGCAAAAAGAAGATTCATTCTGCCGCCCAATAATTGACATATTGTCAGATCCTCTTTCAAAACAGTTCCGTTCAAGAACCAAAACTTTTGCACTACGCTCGAATCTTCTTTACCGCATTGTGTTTCGAGATAACAAAACATCGCTGCTGCTTGTTATTCCGGCTGTATTGCGAAAACAGGTTCTTCAAAATGCGCACGACGATTCAGGTCACTTCGGTATTAGCAAAACGTACGAGCGGATCCATGACAAGTATTATTGGCCAAAAGGTTTGAATTCGGTTCACCAGTATGTCATTACCTGTCAGAGTTGCCAGTTGCGAAAATCACCTTCAACGAAACCCATAGGGTTTTTACAACCCATACCGGTCTTCTCAGCCTTCCACACAGTTGGCATTGATTTCACTGGTCACATAGTTCGAAGTCGACGGGGAAACATCTACATTCTCGTTGCGATCGATTATTTAACTAAATGGGTTGAGACCCGAGCGGTCAAAGCCGCCACAGCGTCGGCGGCAGCTCATTTCTTTGTAGAGCAGATCATACTTCGACACGGTGCACCCGTTTGCCTGGTTAGTGACCGCGGGACTCATTTCCTAAACAACCTTATGTCGCACGTTCTTCAGCTCTTCTCGGTACAACATCGCATCACGCCAGCTTATCACCCTCAGGCTAACGGCCTGTGTGAGCGCATGAATCAAACTCTCAGCAGAGCTTTGTCACACTACGTAAATGCGAATCAGAAAAACTGGGATGACGCTCTGCCGTATGTTACGTTTGCAATTAATACGGCCAAGCAGGAAACTACAAAATTCAGTCCTTTTCTCACAGTTAAAATCCACTCGCTACAAAATTGGTCCGACGACTGAGATTCAGTCCTTTCGAACTTCTTTACGGTCGTCCACCGGTTTTTCCAATGGATGTGGCATTCGGTTACGAAGGGTATGACCAAATAGATGACCCCGAAAAATTTGTGAAAGAAATTCATTCTTGGTTAAAAGAAGCTCAGGAAATCGCAAAAATAAGAACTAATGCGGAATTCGACGTAAATGCCCCTCATTATAATATCGAACACACCAACACGGAATTTGAAGTTAACGATTTGGTTGCTTTAAAATGTCCTCCCGACGTCATGAAAAACGATGACAAGAATAACGTTACTAAAGTGGGCCTATGCACAAAATTTCTTTACAAGTGGCAAGCACCTTACAAGGTCATCGGAAAGCTATCACCAATCTCTTATGTGATTGAAAATTTACGGGGGAGGAAGAAACGTCAAACAGTTCATGTCAAGAGACTAAAACCATATCGTGAAAGGGAAGATGACGAAATCGAACCGCTGCCAGCTGAGTTCACCAGCTTGTTAGACGAATACGACTCTCCTGCGGTCGACGATGCGGAGGAAGAAGACTTGATTAACGTCGACGAAACACCTGAAATACGACGTTCTGAACGCTTGCGTGATCGCCAACAACCTAACATTTAATCACCCCTACTGTGCTTTCGTACGAATAAACTAAAAAAAAAAAAAATTATTATTTAATTTTAATTTCAACTCTCGGTGGATATAGAAACGTCCGTACACATTTCGGGTTTATGTTGGCAAGTCACCAGCATAAGCATGTGATCCAACTTGTCGCATGATGAACGAGTTCAATTTACCCCCGCTTCGCGCACTCATTACGTTGAAAATAACCAAAATATCTGAACTTGGAAACATTCCACCTGACATCTTCACCGAGCTATTCTCGAATTTCTCCTAATATGGACTGTCTGGTACAGCGTGTTCGATTTCTCAACAACCGATCACATGAGGAAGTTATTTTCAAACCTTACTCGAACGAACAACATTCGCCATTGAAACTCGAACCAGATCAAAACTATATTTCTGAAAATCATGAATCGCAATTCTTTCCTGAGTAAAACCATACAGTTCTTGAAAATCCAACCTTCTCGAAATTCAATCCGAAATCTTTTCAGCGAAATAATCGGAGAGAAATTATCCAATTCCGGTGAGTTAGAATATTTGGTCATACTCAACGTTTTAACTCGATTCCACCAAAGACCGGAACAATGGTTCACAATTGCTCAGCTTCGTCAAAGCCCAAACTTCACCAATCTTCTACGGCAGTGGGATGTTCGCCGACTGGAAGCTCGTCAACGAGAAGAATTGTCTACGCGTTTCTTCTGATTTTCGTTCCTTTGAACAACGCCCTCAATGTTGACCTTTGTGACTGTTCCGGCAACACCCAGTTTCTTGGTCTCGTGGATACCTTTGAGTTTAGTCAGTGCGATGTGATGTCACCTGCACCAACACATCGACTAGTCAACTACACATTGCTGACCATTCAACCACCTCTTCATTCTTTCAAAGCCCATGCGTGCAAAGCTGTAAAACGAACTGCGTCAATCAGAACGTTTTTCTGGGGTTCTTATAACACCGAGTACACCGAAGAACCTGTGTATGTCTCTCCAGAGGATTGTCGGCGAATGACAACCTTAACATGCTACGGTCAACCGATGACCCGTCTTAGCCCGTCGGTCTTCAGCTTCGATGCAGTCCCAAAACCCGCCAGTCAGTGGCTAACAACTCAATCAGATTCGGTCATTACTTGCCGAACCGAAACGGTAACCATTGGACAAGAGTGCCCTGAATGTCCTTAAGTGTCCGCCTTTGGTCTGGTGCACGGAAACCGGAGTAATGGCTTTGGTACCTCAAGTGATGTGACCTTTATATGGGCGATTAATGATCCTGTACACCGACAGGAACGTGACTTTCAGATTACCTCCAGTTTCCACGGATCAGTTTGGAAAGCCGATGATGGCACCAAACACATCTCTGACCCTGAACGGCAACTATCTTTCGTCTTTGGAACAACAGAAGCGAATCTTACCTGCCCGAGTTTAAGAACAAAATGGTTCGAACTTCAAGGCCCAACCAAGCACACATATATTCAGTATCGTCTAACGGGCCGCCGGACACGTCGCCAAATATCCGAAGAGGACAGAAGAAATAACAACGAAATCATCCAAAATCTTCTCAGGTCCGAACCGGATCCCCGCAGGTTGTTCACCCGGCCAACTTCAGAAGAACCAACCGACGATGATGTCACCAATGCAAACGAGGACTCCATATCGACCTCGGAAATTACCTCCACGCCTTTTCTTCAGGATGACTTCTCACGTTATCCTACACCAGATTTCTCAGCTTTGGCTTCAACACTTCGGATGCCCGATTTTCAGGCAGATTCTTTCCAAGCTGATTCTTCTAATTCGACCAATTCTACTCGATTCGTCATTCCCCTTGTTCCGCGACAACCTGGGCGCTCAACATCTATAATGGTTCCGAATGCGCCTGAACATCACCTTCAATATCGTTCAGACGAGGTCACCGAACGGGAGAATTTGGCAATACGTGAACGTCACCAATTGGACTGCAACCAACGAAAACTCAAAGTGACGTTGGTTCAACTACTTTCTGCCTCAAGTGGGATTTTAGCAGCGCGACACCTGGGCCTTGTCCGTTGCCAGTCAATTCAAAGCCACGGAGACACTTCTCTCCTTTATCAGTGCCGCAATGTGACAGTAACCTTTCGAACAGTTCGTGATCATTGCGGCCCGCAGCTTATCACAGAAAGGTCTTCTGGAAACTTCACGATTTCGCCCGACGGTTTTTCTTTGATTCCTTTTTCGCCTTGCTCCCAGCGTGAAGGATACGTCAACGTCAGAGGCGTTACCTTCCATTTTGAGAATGACCGCTGGATTCAAGCACGAAGAGGATCTCGAATCGCTCACGCGAAGTTACATTCCCTCTACAAGTTCGATGTAGATCAGTTCGATGAGACCATATGGTCCCACGAAAACCCACCCGAGTCAGCCTTTTCGCTTCTTGGGCAACTCAGTGGTTTTGTGGCAGTTTCCGGTAAAAGCTCGCTACAAGACGCCTTGACTTTCCACCAAGAAACAAGTAATGTCGTGGACATCTCATCCTGGTTCGACGGTTATGTCTGGAAAATCAAGCTGCCGGTGGGAATCATCCTTTCTCTTGTTGCACTCTTCTTTCTTCTCTTCCTGGCCGCCAAGTTCAATATCTTCCGACGTTTATTCCGACGAAAACCTTCGATTCAGGAAATGATTCCGATGAATCTTCAATCGTCCTTTGGAGGCTTACAATACAAACCTTCAACCTCGCTTCACCGGCCAAACCGACAACCCATGTTAGCTATCAAAAACTAGCTGTTCGCAAATTATTAAAAAAAACAAAAAACAAAAAAAAAAAATTCAAAAAAAAACTACAAAAAAAAATGCTTTCAATATTTCCTCATTACCGCAAAAAGTTAAGCATGGATGTAGTGTGGTGTTTTATCAAGCAGATCCGTCTGTAAAAGAAAAGAAAATAAAAATCTTGTGATCGTGATATTTTTGGTGTCTAATCATTTCTTTCCAGTCTATACTCAAGTCTAGTGACGTGCACTACCCCAGCGTTTATCCCCATATGGTTCGAAGAGCCTCGGAGGTTGATCACGTGAGGACGCTTACTCACCCATCCTGGAATAGAATGGCCAAACCTATTTGAAGTATATAACCCCGAAGAGTTTCATTTCATTTTCAGATGTCATTATCAGCGGTTTGGATCCTCATCATGTCGTCACCATGGTTTGTCTTTTTCACCTTTTGCGTTTTGAGTGTTTCTTCTTCAACAGTGAACGCCATTTTTCTACTATCCCAAGAGCAGATTCAAATGTTCAGAGCTCTTCGGGATTATTGCATTGCTCGGGATCAGATCAATGACGTTATTATCGCCGATAAACCCGGACGTTACGGATGGACACTTCCGACCCTCAATCGCGTCCGCCGGGCACCCTTGACTACTACGCGCACCCCAGTGGCCCCTCATGACCTTACCGTGGACGTCGAAATTGTCAACAAACCCGTTCTTCAAGCGTTCGACCGCCGCCTACTCGCTCGCAACAAACCAGCCGAAATTCTAACCTTGTTCCAGGGTGTCGCCGACGGGATTGCCAATGCAACCTATGGTTCTCGTTGCTCTAGCTGAATGCGAATTGAACATCGTCTCGTTCAAGCCCGTTGTGCGGAATACCTCTATTTCTACCATCCGGAGACTCTGGAAATTCCCACCTATGAATCTTCGGAACGCAACGTCGGGCCACATCCATCTCGCCTCCGTCGCGCCACCTAATTTCGACGAGGACGTCGAACCTCAAAGGGGGGATTGTCGCGTCTCAATTCTTACTCTTACTCACTCGCTCGCCTAACTCTAATAATAACTCGGCTCGGCCTCGGATTGCGCACTTACATCTCAGCTCCACTTTTTTCTTCACTTTCACTTCTTGACTTTTCATCTTCTCGACTCGCGTCTCTACATCGCTTC
>JAQIWT010000955.1:0-13491 GCA_034696485.1 Isohypsibius dastychi | reverse complement strand
GTAATGGATTACTGAATCCATTAGCTAATGGATTAGCCCAATTAGGTACGTACGTTCCTGCATTTGCCGCTTTAGGCAACAGCAAACTCACGGTAAATCAAATTCCAGCGATCGCCGAAGGTGTCAATCAAGCCGAAGAGTTGGCCAAGCTGAGAGAAAAATTAAAACAGCTCACTTCCGAGATGGAGTTCATTAATCAAATGGACAGCTATTATGATGGTTCTTCGAGAATTCAAGAATTGAGATTCACTGATGAGAGCGTGAATGCAGACGGAAGGCCGTTCTGTTACACCTGTATGGTAATCCCGGATGACGCATTCTGGGTGGCTGACAATGCCGATTTCTTGAATTAATATTGACCGGACACGCGTTGTGGGTGGAACGCTCGAAGTTTTGAGACCCACATACGACGCGATTGAAGTTGTGTTGTGGTTATAGGTGAGGGGTTCATGTACATAAGAGGAATTATTATCATAAGTGGCTTAAGGAATATTAACTTATTATCCATATCGTATTTATTGGGAGCTCATGGGCAGAACAGGTCTGATCAGCCTGGTCTGGAAACGCCGGCTTTATGAATTGAAGCTTGGCTGGTTTGCTGTGAGAATGCAGCAGGGTGAGCCCACCTTTGAAGGGCAGGGTGAGTCCACCTGTGAAGGACAGGGTGAGCCCACCTATGAAGGGCAGACGGGTATGAGATACGCCGTTTCTTCGTGCAAGCTGACGAGTGATGCCGAAGAGTTTGAGATATTGTTTCTGGTGACTGCGCTGGGCGACTACGCTGAACATGGTGAGTATCGGATTGAAATGTTGGAAAGGAGCAAAGTCAGGTCAACTACGCTCAGGCACTGCGCTGAGCTGAAAATGTCAGAAATTTGTACGTGCTTTAAACAAGGGTGTTGGTTGCAGTGCCGTTGGTTCATCGGTGGTACGCAATCCATTGCGGTGCAGGTGTCAGTACCAACTGACACAGGGAAGGTTTCCTTCCTGTCTGATTTATTTGTAAATCAGTTGTGGTGAGCTTTGGTTCACCAAGCAAGAGAGATCAGTCCTCTTGTGCGAGTTCGAATGCGACTCATGGCGCGAGTTCGAATGCGACTCATGGCGCGAGTCGAATGCGACTCATGGCGCGAGTTCGAAAGCGACTCATGGCGCGAGTTCGAATGCGACTCATGGCGAGGCCGGCAATGGTCAGCCTAGTCGGTGAGAATAGTCTCCCGGAGCGAGATCAACCGTGACTCAAGAGAAGGCCGGCAGTGGTCAGCCTTTCAGTGGGAACAGTCTCACTGCGCGGGTTAAATGTGACCCAGCACGAGGTGGCAGTGGTCAGCCTCACCAGAGAGAGATGTCTCCCTGACAGAATCAACAGCAGCTCTTGATGTTGGGGACGCAAATGAGCCTAGTATGAAGCTTTGAAGAACAAAAAAAAAGGAATTGGCGAAAAAAAAAGAAAAAGAAAAAAAAACGGAATTGACTATTATGTCAAGAATACCAGTTCTGTACGCTCTTCGGAGATGCGAAAATCTCGCCATCGAGGTCACGTAACAGTAACAGACTGTTGACTGCGCTCAGCGACTGCGCTGAGTTGTTACCCGAATCGAATACTGATTCGATTTTTAATTTTCAGGGCTTGTGACTCAGTTGTGGTGAACTACAACTGTAAACATATGTGTATGGATTTGGGATTCAACATCTGGAGTACATCCACCTTGGAAAACGCTGCTTATTCGGCTATGGACACATGTTAGGGAACGTCAAGCGGAACGTTCAGCCAAGATCTGACGCAAAATACCGAATACACTGATTCATCGCAAGATTTCTGAACTGAACTCATGAGAAGCAGCTGCGAATAGTTCAAGTTTCACTTTCCATTCTCGAGACGTGAATGTTGTTTTAAGGAGGGGGATGTCACGAGGTCACACCTCGTGTGATATTAGTCATCGCGGTTACTGTGCTTCTCCTTCCTTGCGGCATTCTATTGCTACTATATCTAGCTAGCGCCGCTGTGTTATTCCAACTTACTCTCATTCTTACGTTCTCAATAAACTCTCCTTGGCGATCGGCTGCTGTCTATACAGTTAAACGAACAACCATAACACTCCCCGTGTTAGTGCCAGTTACGCGCGAGGATAGAGTAATTACCGAATATTATGGCTTGTATCAAGCGGAAAAGATTGGTGAACATGGGTTAATTAATGGCACTCATTTGCGGGCTTCGTTCGATGATTCCGTCAGTCATGCCATCTATCATCTCAGAAGCAAGTGATTTTTTGGACTACTGAGCGAAGATTTTTAGTAACGTGATGGTTCAATCAGTTGCTTCACTGTAACTAAGCCCTTTTAGCTCAGTCGGTAGAGCGTCAGGCTTTTAACCTGAATGTCGGGGGTTCGACCCCCCCAGAGGGCGACTTTTTGCACTTTTTTTCGGGCCTGTCCATTGAATTTGATGAGTTTCCAAAACAGTATCGATGACTGAACCCATGAACTTCAAAAACTCTCTTCAATTCAGAAAACGCATGCGTGAATGTACTGTACTGCCTGCCTGAGTGTGTGTGTCTGCAACGCGGAAGGCCTTGAAGCCAAACGGAAGAGGATGAGAGAATAAAGCGTGCTGGGCTTTAGACCGGAAATAGGTCGATACACTTGTATTCCCATCCGTCTTCTTTCTCACTGCAATATAATCCCGCCGCCCGACTGAATACGCACGTCAGCGCACCCAAGCCCCCTGCCAGCATACAATATGTGCAATAAAATGTCGATTTTGAACGACTTGCGCAAGTCGGGGGAAAGAGAGCGAGGAAGAGGAGAGAGTTTGTTGTTCATGTATATGTTCCCAGTTGGACACTTTTTTGGCCATTTTCGCGCCTCCACTGAGTTAGTTATTGCTTTTCTTTTCCGCTTATCTACACATTTCTTGAATGTCGAGGTCGAGTCTGGATGTGGTTAATGATCTTTGTGGAGGTTTGCGAGAGATGGGAGATTCATGAATCATAGCTTTTCCGAGGATACATAAACAGCATGCGCTAGACGTCGTTTTGGAATGCAATTTTTGAGCGAGCATTCTCGCGATCGAGTTTGTTGTGATGCGTCTCTGAAATCACTTTGCCGACTGTATCTTCTGGAATCTCCCCTTCAGCCATTTGAGCCCTATCGTGGAAATTAGATACGCGAGTTTTTGTGTTCTTGGGATATCGATATCATGGAAATTTCTGCTCATTTTGGAAAATCAGCACGGGGTCAAGCTGACATCAATGAGGTAAGAAATACGGTGGCTACTTGGTGATTGTGATGAGCTTTTCAAATCGTGACAAGTTCCATTTGATAAACAACACATTTATGGCCATGATCTCGCTCAGAAATTCAGTGCTGCGTAACAAGATGTTTGAGAAATTCAATTAAATGGGTAGCAGTACACTAGTTGGCTGGTCACTGGTCACTGGTTGGTCACCCTCTGCTCGACTCGTATTTGGCGAGCTGACAATACGTCCATAGGCAGGTGATATAGTTGAGCTCTGTGACGTATGGTATTGACTCTCAAACAGAGAGATTATCAGCAAAGTCGGTACGGTATACGTTTAGAGAACTTCTTGGGTCAGGAAATTCAGTCGAGGCAAATCAAAAACAAAAGAGAACCATTTGTCAAACACAGTAGGCCATAGGCCATATGTCATGTAAAATATATGTAGCGATCTAAATATTGGCATGGTTTTTCACAAGGTTTATTGCATTTGTGAATTTTTAGCGGTTTTAGACCGACAGAAAATGATCGAATTGCCTTTAGATGTGGAATGTGTAACACTGAGTGAGATCCTTGTGAAGAACTCCAGTTTGACTAGGATTTTTCAGCCACTGACTTGAGATTAGCGATTCTTTTGACAAAAGCGTCCTCCTAGTTCACATTTCTCTTCGGATTTGTGATCAACATAGATACGGTCACAGTGTGCTGACAATGTAATCAAATGCGAGTGCATTGGGGGTATCCCAGAACTCATCAAATTGAGGTGATGACAGTAAGATACTTCTCGAAAACAGATTAAGCCAAAAAGTGAAAAGGAGTTTGGAGATGGGTAACGATCTCAATGATCCGTTAATGTACTACTACCACAAAGTAATCCACAAAGAAGAAGAAGGAGCGCACCACCGGTCAAGTACTCAAAGTCATTTAACATTAACACAGATTGGAATGGTGATGTCTCAAAGCTCGTTATTTAACATCATGTAGAGAACCCCTAAAATCTTGAGATGTTTTTCTCTTTGCAAACACATTTCTGATGTTTCAAGAACTGCCTGTCATTTTCCGTTACATAAGGTACTCTGTTGTTGCAGATGAATTACCGTTGACTTGATCAACAATGCCGTGAACGGAAAAATGGGACTCATGATGTTGCATCATCTTCATCCCGTTAAGATCCCACTGATTATTTTATGGATTACGTCAGCCTTGAATCTCTCATCGGCAATTAATATCGGAGCCCTGGTGGAATCCGAGCAACATCGTCTCATCTTCATGCAATCCGTCCAAGAGGTCAACGCTCAATTGCGCACAAACATCTCCGCATCGGCCCTCATCATTCATAATAATCCCATTCGAACAGCAATCGACATCTGTGATCAACTCATAAGCATTCCCATCCACGCTCTCATCATTAATCATCCGCAATTGGAATATCAACTCTCTTCGGCGGCGGCATCTTATACGATGGGCTTCTATCGCGTTCCCATCATTGGACTGACTTCGCGACAGAGTACATTTTCCGACAAGGTGAATCATTGTTTGAGCATATTCCGAGAACTAAGTGGGTCAAAATACGTCGTATAAGGTCTCCATTTTGGGGTGTCAGATATCACCGGGTTTTCTGGAGCGGAACGAATGTACGGCTCATTTAGCATTTGCCTAAATGAACTTTTAGTGCGAAGTTATCTGTTGTGCCATAGAACTTCATCATCTCCCCAACTTCATCATCTAGAAGGTCATTCGACCAGCGGAGAGAGAAGCGAACCAGAAAGGATAGGGGGGGGGGGGGGGGTCCACGCTGAAAAGCAGCCAACTTAAATCACGGTTGCTTGGGTTGCCTTGTTGTTGGCACAATGTGGCTGCTTTCTCTGCCGGTTTTAACTGTCCTTTCGAAAAGAAACTACGGAGCTTACCACTTAGTGTAATTCCCCCAAATGGCGCGGTCTTCACAGTTCACGTGAGAGGCGTGTGGTTTCTCGTGGCTCGTGCTTATCCTTTTTAATCCGAAGATCATACTTTTCTGAGCGAATCAACTTGTTTACGATGAATAATTTTGTCTGTGAGCGGGTGTCTTTTTATAATCCGCAAGATACATAGATCGACTGTTTGTTAAGGGCATCGAAATCATGTATTCGATCGATGAAGTACGACCTAGAAATGCTAATACATAATCTGTTGCAGCGGTTTGTTTTGTGAAAAGGTCGATCACTTTTTGAAAGGCGTTTGAAATGCACTGTAATTTCAAAAGGGGAAATGTCTCATACAAGGTTTGACCAAGTAAGAAAACACGCATCTATACCGTAGATGAGCTACTCAATTTCTAACTTCCTCAACCTTTAAACAATTCTTTAACAACCAGTAGACCATCGCGACATGAAACTTGAGAGCTTTTGCGGCTTTTCAGACAGACAACCGGGAACATGATGTGATGAAAAGTGATTGCGTAATGTGCGTGAACTTGATCCTAATGATAGTAACCTTATTAGCACTAAAAATAACACTTGACATAACGCTAATTGATCTTGTAATTTTTGACACTTTTGACATTTTAGCTCAGCTTTGTGATATTTCTGTGACCTGCCATTAACCTTGGTTCCATCTACTGGACCATACCAGTCAAAGAAACAACGTTCTTCTTTGAAACTGTCAATTGTTTGAATCCATCATTTCGGGCAACTGTTTTGAGAAGCTTGAATGGTTCACTGACCATGTTTGTTTTTGTTCTTCCAATGCAGAACATTCATCGGAGCTTCATCCGAGCAATTGCTCCATACTTTCATCAAGCGGATATCTGGATCCAATTACTCTTGAGAATGGAATGGAAGAATGTCGTCCTCATCACCAGCGCTAATCAAAATGGGAGGATGCTCCTCGGGAGATTTCAGAATCAAGTTGAGCAACATGATATCACAGTACGTCTTCCCTTCAGCTCACACTTTTCCACATTGTGTGAGACGCTGTTTTTAATGCAGATTGAGAAAAGCATAGAATACGACTCCTCGATTGCGAACTGGACCATTGATCTTCAAAGACTTGTTGAGAATATCCAGAGCAGAGTCTTCCTTTTATACGCCGACTCACGTGATGCCGAAGTTATCTTCCAGGCTGGACTAAGAGCAGGTCTCTTCAATGTCGGCCATGTTTGGATTATCAATGAGCAGTCATTGGGAGCTGAAAACTGCCCTCTGGGTAAGTCACTCGGATTTAATACGCAGTCAGCCAAATAAGAGACAATTGAAAGATACCTCTATCGGGCTAAGTACTGTACATAAGTGAGGAAATGAACGGACCCATTACTTGGAGTCCTGGTAGTCAGTTTTTGAACCGAAACGCAGGAACTATGTCAAAGTTCAGGCCTTGAGTTCATTTGTGGCTACAAAAACATGGTGTTATCAAGAAAATTGTATTGATTCTGTGATCATTCGTAATGCGGCCAGTGGCTTGATTTTTCATCTGAAATTCGAGGAATTCGATTAAGTGATTTTTGGTTCCCCAGGGGTCCTGGCAACCCGCCTTGCTCATCAAGCAAATATCAAAGACTACATTCGTGATATGCTGGCCATACTGAACCAGGCTGTTACATCGGCATTTTCCGGAAATGAAATATCTCTCCCTCCAAACACTTGCCTGGATTCAAGTGCTTCCTGGAGCGACGGACCTCTCTTTTACCAGTAACAGTCATTAACCGTTTCCTCGGTGGTTTATGAAAACATTGCTCCAACAGGACCATAATCAAAGAAGTGCTGAAGAACGGGCGAACTGGCGAAGTTTCGTTTGATGAATCTGGTGACCGTCGTTCATCCGAATACGAAATTGTCAATGTTCAGATGGGAGGTCATAAAGTGCCTGTTGCCGAATGCAAAATCAAGAACAAGGACCAATTAGAATTCACGTTGGACAAGAGGAAAATTATCTGGCCTGGTGGGATGCGTGATGTTCCCAAAGGCTACCTCGTCGCAACACATCTAAAGGTCACTTCTTGAATGTTGAAAAATCGTACACTGAGCGAGCCGTGACCTTTCTAGGTCTTCACATTGAACGAAGCTCCGTTCACTAAAGTTGAAGCAGGCAACACTTCGGGGATGTCTTGTCATGATGTCTTTCAAGGAGTCTTATGTTACGAAAAGCATTCCAACCAGACTAGAGCAATCGGTTTGTTAATCTTCTAATACTAATTAAAACAAATGTTAATCTGCCGTTCTAGACGTGACCGACTCATTCTCTGATGTCACAGTGCACTGCTGTCATGGCTATAGCATAGAACTATTAAAGGAGCTCTCTAGAATCCTTAACTTCACCTTCGACCTACACCTCTCAACACATATGACCCACTTCACTCTTGAAAAGGTCACACTGATTATCCCGATTTCAACCATTCCGATTTTGAATTTTGGTTGATTTTTTTGCAAACAGAATAAGCACAATTCAAGCAGCAAAATGTGGAGTGGGATCATCGGGGAACTGGTCCAAGGTGATGGGGACATGGCTGTTGCCGCGTTGACAATCACACCGGAGCATGCTAAAAATGTGGATTTCTCTAAGCCATTCAAATATCTCGGCATAACCATTTTGGAGAAAAAGGTGAGAGCAACTCTCGCACCATTAGAATTATTTTAAAATCATATTATTTTGGAAATAGCCACCAAAAACATCAACGCTCAACTCGTTCTTCCAGCCATTCACCGATGAGCTATGGGTTCTGGTCATGGTCTCACTGCATGTCGTCGCACTGTGCTTGTATCTTCTTGACAGATTCAGTCCGTTTTCCAGGTAAAATATCCATCCATTCCGTATTCTTGAAATTCCCCGCTTTGAAAGAAGAATTCTTCAAGATACAAACTGGCTGAACGAGATGATCCTGAAGATGATGCATTAAACCTGAGTAGTGCAATGTGGTTCGCTTGGGGTGTGCTGCTCAACAGTGGCATAGGCGAAGGTCAGTTCTCGAAGTCTCATCATATCTCAGACCATTCAAAGTGGATTGTCGGTATATTCAGGAACACCACGCAGTTTCGGAGGGAGAGTACTTGGGATGGTATGGGCTGGGTTCGCCATGATTATGGTTGCCTCGTAAGTGCTCACTTTTGAAGTTTCGGCATATTTGATTACAAATAGATCCTTTTCAGGTATACCGGTAAGAGTGTGGTAGCCGTTTTGTGAAGGGAAGCTTGTGTGGAGAGATGGTTTTATTCCTCAGCTAACTTGGCGGCATTTTTGGTACTCGACCGCCCACAGACCAGTCTAAGTGGAGTGAACGATGCCAGGGTATGTTTCTATCTTTCAGATGACCTTCGGTGATTATGAATCATAGAACTTTTGAATTCTAGCTACGAAACCCCTCGGAGAATTTTACATTTGCTACGGTGAGGGGAAGTGCAGTTGACCTTTACTTTCGTCGTCAAATCGAGTTAGCGACGATGTACCGCTTGATGGAGAAGAGGAATTATGACAGCTCTGACCAAGCAGTTGCAGCTGTCAAATCCGGGTATTTACATAATTCACATCGTATACTTTGGCGAAGATGAGTATTCAGGTTTTAATACAGGGAACTGCAAGCGTTCATCTGGGATTCGGCTCGGCTGGAATACGAAGCAGCCAAAGATAAAGAGTGTGAGCTGATCACAGCTGGGGAATTATTTGGACGATCAGGGTATGGCGTCGCTCTACGGAAGGACAGTCCATGGACATCAAAGGTCACCCTGGCTATTCTAGGACTTCATGAAAGTATGGACTGGGATCATTCTTCCAGTTACTCAAAAATGATGTTTATTCGCTGCAGATGGTTTCATGGAAAGTCTGGATAACACGTATATTTACATGAGAAACGAGACGAAGTGCGTGGCAGATGAGAGCGCACCTGCGACACTCGGACTGAACAACATGGCTGGTGAGACATTTTGGAGATGGAAACACTCAAAAGATTAACAGAGCGAGCTTTTTAAAATGTTTCTAGATGACGAATTATACGTGCAACGGCTAAGAAAAGCGAGAAAAAATACGCTTTATCTAACGTCTCATCTTGCACACCCGAGAATAGTTCTGGCTTACACACCCGCTAAATATACTCCTGAAAATCGATCATATTCAAACCGTTGTCGTTCCCTGATTTTTCGTGACTTCTGATTCCTAGGAACCTCACAAAAAGACATGATTTGATTGTTCGGTTTGCAGGTGTTTTCATCCTGGTCGGAATGGGTATAGCTGGTGGGGTCATCCTTATCATCATCGAAATCTCCTACAAACGCCATCAGGTTAAAAAACAACGGAAATTACGGTTACAGCGAATGGCATGGGACAGATGGAGAAGAACGGTCGAAGTAAAAGTCACCAAGTGCTTTCCAGTTGGCAAAAAGTGCATTCATTAATTTTTTTTACAGAGACGCGTGAAAAGTCGTCAACGGCTCATGAAACTCGGCCGGTTCCAAAATCCATCCGTTGAAATTCTCGATGTTGAAATCAACCAACCAGAACCCATCGCCGTTCTGGAAAAGCTCCTTTGACCTCTCTTTTAAGAATTGATCTCCATAAATCCTGGTCTTTGATGACGAATCTTCCCCGTTTTTTATACAATGTGATAACAATAGTTTTAATCTCTGTTAATGGCCATATGACCTTTATTAATCTGCGGAAAAGAAACTGCTGTGATGAAAACTGGCCGAAGGTTGTGCTGTAATTTGTTTCGATTCCGCGTGACCTTTTTTGCAACCGGAAAAAATAGTTCTCCAATTGCATCCTGTAATGAGTGGAGGATAATCGCCAAATACGCTTAACGGAACTCTTTTGACGGAATATTCCCTGAAACATGAATCTGCTTCGCTCACAACTGGCTCTGCTCTCCTTCATGTATTTTCACGTGCTTTCAAGAATGGTGCGCTGTTTTAGAAGGAACGCGGAAATGACCGTGTGCTTAACATCTGTCATGTAAACTCTCAATCCCGCCGGTATAAATAGACCGAGCCGTGAATCGAGAATATTCGAAACCTGTCATAAATCGGATTCTACGCAGACTTGAAAAATGGCGGGATTATCGAGGGAACCGAATTTGACGACCCATGAGCACTGGCTCCGTTATTTCGAGAGTGCCGAACTGCCTCTCGCTCGCTGGGTAAGTCGATATTATCTTGCCATTTGACAATGGGATGAAAAATTGTATTCGAAACGTGCTTTTGTGTTTTCGGCATTATTAATCTCTTAATTGCAAATGGCGCCAATCGCACAGATGCCTTTCCCATTTTCCAATCCAAAAACGTTTCCGGGGTTTGCAAAACCGGTGCCCTGCTTGTTCCTAAACTCTGGAGAACTGACAATAAAATATCCGGCATTCAAGCTAACCTTTTTTGTTGATCAGAAACGTCTGGTGGGGTTTTTGTGTTCTAGTGGAAATTTGTTCTCTAATATGCAGCAAATTGAACACTGTTCTCGATGCAATAATATTGTTGATGTTTTGCTCATTGGTAGGGAGATTTTTTCGTGTCATTTTGTGATTTGATTCTCGTATGGTTTTTGTTTTGTTCGATTACGCATTTCTGAATGATGACACCGGTGACCTACTATGGGTTCCCGTGATTAGTGGATGTGTCGCATGTGCTTTAAATACTTACTACTATTCATTACAGACCACGTTGACTGCAGGAGCGTATATGGCATTTATAGCGGTGGTTGGCACGATCGGGAATCTCGTCCTTTTCCTAGCATTTACCTGGTAAGCACATCTGCGCATTAAGACTTTCCAGAACACCCATAATTAGAATAAGCAATATTCTGGCCCGAGCAAGCCAATACGTTTAACGAAAACTGACCACAAGAGAATATCTCCAAGCTAGATATTACAAAAGAAGTACACAGGGAGCCGTCATCTCTTCAGACTGTCCTTTTCAAAAGGTACCGTGGTTTGAGGAGCAGTGGTGAAACGTAACAAGCTCATGCTATTGATCGATACAGACACCAATGAAAATTAGCTATCTTGCTAGCTTATCTGCGTCCGTAACCGTGTTCGGAAACAACATTGTGCGGAAAGAAACCAGATTTCATTGGTACGCACGCTCGGCTCTCAAATCGACGTCATACGACCACCCACTTCATTGTGAAACCGCAATACCTTTTGAAATGCATGATAAAGTGATTCAGCGATTCAAATAAGCATAAAAGATCCTGGAGTCTGAAAGCAATGAAGGTTAAGCATTTAATTGAGTTCGGTATAAACATTAGATGAACTCTCACAAAAACGAAATTTCGAGAGACCTGGAGAATCTGAGTTATGCGGTCTTCTTCTGTGAAGTATCAACGTTTTTCATTTACAGTTGCGCACAACTTCGGTCACCATCAAACCTCCTAGTTGTCAATCTCGCCATCTCTGACCTGGGCCTAACCATCAGCGTCTTCCCATTATCCATCACCAGTGCCTTCTCCAACAAATGGTTGTACGGCGAATTCGGTGAGTGCCACCCCGTGACTCGACAGATCTCCATTAACCACCACAAAAATCACTCAAACAGGCTGCATTTACTACGGCGTGACAGCCGCCATCTTTGGGATGCTGAGCATCGCAACTATGGCCGCCATAGCTGTCGACCGATACTGCAGTGTTGTCCGAGTGTCCGGCTGGCGTCTGACATATCGTCGCTCTTGGATAATGCTGACTGTCATCTGGGTGTTCGCTCTGACGATCGCCACGCCACCCTTCTTCGGCTGGTCACACTATATACTGGAGAGTATGCAGATCAGCTGCACTGTTGACTTTTTCACCCAAGCCACTGTTCACATGTCATATACCGTCTTTGTATTCTGCGGGTACGTCTTGCCCTTACTTATAACTGTCACTTCGTATGTCCTCATCATCGCGCATCTGATTCGTCATCGAAATATGATGCAGAGGAGCAATGTCGTCAGCAGATCACGCTCACGAACTCCTTCCAGCTTATCAGCTAGTGAGTCAAAAGTCAACAGGATATCTGTAAGGTTAACATGTCGAAAGAAAACGGAGTGGCAATGTTGTGGAGATAAAACTCATTCCTAGGAGTAGTTCTCCCCTGTTCTGTTGTGAACCGACTGCTTGAACTTGGTCGTGAACTTGATTTCTGAATATTTATGAACCCTCTCTAGACCATCCACATGCTGAACTCGATCGTTGAATTGTTCATGATTTTTTTTCATCACAGGTGAAGAAACGATTCCATCGGAGACTTCTGCATGGGTTTTCCATGTTCGAGCTACAGCAACATGCATTACTATACTGCTGTGTTTCTTCATCACATGGTCACCATATGCCATCATCTCTATGATTAGAGTCTTCGGTGACCAGACATTACTGACCCCCTTAGCCACAACTATTCCTCTGTTATTCTCACGATCCAACGTAGTCTACAATCCGATCATCTACGCTCTCATGAACGAGAACTTTCGCACGGTTATATGGCCGCCCTTCTTCCTTCGAGGTCGACTTGGCCGTTTAACACGACGACGAGGCCGACATCGCAATCAAACGGAGACTATGCGACACACTATGAGCGAACCATTCCTCAATCCGACCTTTAGTAAATCATGAATCCGAGTGAACACTCACAAAAGCGAGGGTCAGATGGTTCCATTTTACGCAGCCACAATTAGTGACTGAGAACAACGAATACGAATTCTATTCATTATGGATTTGAGGGGTTGGAGTAGTCCCATCAGAACAGCTGATGTTTGTCAAGTGTGTTGTTTTCATACGGTACCGTATAAAGCAAAGGCACACATTTGCGGAAAATAGGTTGCGGCATAAGTTCTTGGCATAATCGAATGGTATTTCAACAAAAAACCGAAAGGGCAACAAAGAAGTAAAATTTTTTCCATTCCCACCGTAGGGGCATTCAAGTCAAGCTTGTTGGGTGCCCTTTGAAAACCATCGTAACAAGGAGCCTCAAGGGGGGGGGGGGTTCGGTGGTGATTGAAATTCAACTCGGAATGATTGAATTTCAACTCGGAGCGATTGAAATTCAACTCGGAATGATTGAATTTCAACTCGGAGCGATTGAATTTCAACTCGCTGTGATTGAAATTCAACCAAGCTTGAATTTCAAGTGTGCTGCGATTGGAATTCAATTCGAAATGATTGAATTTCAACTCGAAGCGATTGAATTTCGACTCGCTGTGATTGAAATTCAATCCTGCTCAAATGTCAAATGCTGCGATCAGAACTCTACTCGGAATGATTGAATTTCAACTCGGAGCGATTGAATTTCAACTCGCTGTCATTGAAATTCAACCCTGCTTGAATT